>APFE031718621.1:12301-72145 GCA_000404065.3 Pinus taeda | reverse complement strand
AACATTCTCTATAAATAATGCTTCTGGTTCATCATCTATAATCTTGCTACTTTCGGATGCATACCTGAGTATAAATACCAAGACCATGATAAGGATTAGGAAAGCCTCCTAAAGGAATTAGAATATTTCATTGCTTAGTTTTCCAAACATGCCCACAACCTTAACCTTTGTCACTATGCGTGTCAATAGCTAAGCGGTCTAAAATCAGAGTTAAGTGGTCATGAAGAATATATAAAACATAAGGAATAATGATTTGGACTGTATATGAATTATTGGGACTCAGACTGACCCCAACAGAAGAGAACTGAACCATTTCTCGAGTATGGATGCAATTGTCAGCTTTCCTAATGTGTTTTGGTTTTTAGTGAAAGGATCTTTTATAATCTGAATCAAAGATCCAGATGGATGGTCACAGAATCCGGATCAAATCCCTGTATTAATGGAACAGAGGGGTTAAAGTGGACATGAAAACACCTGAAAAGAGCATAAATAGTAGTATACAAAAACAGACGGTTTAGGGAATGGAAGAAACTTGAGATTGAAGCATTCTGCAATTGGGTTCACTGTTTGGTTATTCAAGGATGCCTCTATGGAACAGTTGGAGCTCATAGGACCTGTCATTTTAAGTGGAAAGTTATGCTATAAATTGAGGTGAAACCGCTGCTCATTAATAATTTTTTCCAGAGCAAATCTCTGTTTAAGGCTAGTTCATCTATATACCTAAGTGAGGCAAAATACTGTAATGGCAAAATGCAACAGTTGCAACTTGCTGTAAGTCTGACTGTGGGCATAGCTATGACTAGTCACATAAGAGGCTGCAATGAATCATGGATTGCATTGATCAATGCATTTCTATAAGATTCATATCTGAGACAAAAGATTATGAGATTCGTTCTAACTAATACCGTGTCACCGTTTTGAATGTACAATTAAAAAGAAATTACTACCATTGGTTTGTTGGTGATGTTGTACCTTTCTGACTGGTCATTGTTGATTGTAGTACCAAATAGCTTAATAGTTGTGGCTACTAACTACAAATATAAGGATAACTGTATAGGGGAACGATCACTTGAGATAATCATTTATCAACAGTTGATGATTCTTATATATCTTCCTTCTTTTAAGCAACCAGCTAGCTGTTGTATAATGTAGATAATATTTAGAAATATATTTCACTGGAGTTAAGGCTACCTCCATTCCATTCACACATAAAGATTCATAATTCAACTCTGCAACACATTACCATGTGGCTATTGTTCTGATTCTTCAGCAATGAGGTTGCAATATTCTGAACTAGGTAAGAAATATTCCCAGCCCTGCAAGTCTTAACATAATCTAGTTTTCCTAGTTGCCAGTTAGATAGGTTGCTACTTCATTAAGATTTAGACGCATTGATATAATGGGTTCCGCTCGTATTTACATGCAGTGTCATAACCATTTTCTTTTGTGAAAGTTCGTGACATTATGATCCTTCAGGTTTCATGGTAATTCGAAAACCATTTACTCAAGGGTATTAAGCGTTTTACATGGTTATGAAAATCTAAAATAAAAGTTCTAGCAAACAAACGATGATCATTGGACAACTTCCTTGAAACTCAAATTATAATGACAGCTAGGGCTTTCACATATGTACATTCCAGTTTGCATCTACTGGCTCATTTCAATAGTGACCTTCATGTTTCAATACTGACCTTCATGTTCAGGAAACAGGGCCCAACAACCCAAGCGAGGTTTGATCTTGGGTCACATTTGGCATTAGAGTTACTCGAACTTACTAAATTTATGACCAAACTATTGATCAAAGATCTTTGCCTCTTTCCCTTAACACAACGCACAACTAGCACTAATCAGATTTGATCTTGGGTCACCCTTTTATGGTCATTGTTGCTACTCTTTGCGCACATCTTGTGCTGTACAGTTTATATGGGTGAGATAATTTATATTTGTTCACTGTGTCATATTGAGATCATATCTATAATACAGACCCTGCTGCTCTGCTGCATGCCAGTTTTGATAGCTTATCTGTAATAACCCCGTCTTTAAATCACTAGCTAGCTGTATTACATGCTTTGGCTTTGATTTTAGGGTTGGCTGTTGGTTAGATTTGCTCTCCATACTTGTATATACATAACAAACCCACGGTTGGGGTTTTCCAAAAAGCACATTAATCAGGACTATTTTCAATCATTAATTTCTATTGTTAATTTTTACTGCAGAGGGAATACCTAGTTTCGAACAATTAATACACCATTGTTATTCTTATATATCTTCCTTCTTTTAAGCAACCAGCTAGCTGTTGTATAATCTAGATAATATTTAGAAATATATTTCACTGGAGTTAAGGCTACCTCCATTCCATTCACACATAAAGATTCACAATTCAACTCTGCAACACATTAGGTTTTTTTTTAAATTCTGCTTACCTATGTTTTCCAAGAAAGGAACTTAATGGTAGAAGTCACCTTCTTACTCTTAGATTCTATATTCGATCCATTATAGCCCTGTGTTTAGGGCAAAAATTGGCTTCTTAAAAATTAAAATAACAGTGATGGTAATTTTCTCTCTTAACAAAATTCAGTCAGAGGCTGAATGGCGCGCTAATGAATGAGTCTTATGTGTTCTGTTGTTCCCTCCAATTTACAATCACTGTTGACTTTGTGCGAAGTTGAGTTGGAATAGATGGAATAAAGCAATGCGCTTATATACACTGTTATGAAATGGTTGAATTTATTCCCCTCATTGGTGTTTTGATGCCTTAAAATTACTGCTTTATCTCACTAATTAATTTTACGCTGTATCTGACTGCTGAGTAGAACGATATACAATTACACCCACTGGTCCTAACGTACAACAGGTTCTTTTTTGTCTTTGGCAGTGGCATTTTGAGCTCCGATATCAAAACCCTCTGAGCAGTTCAGTAGACATTTGCAGTTCCAAAGGTACACACAATGATTCTCTGTTCTATATGCATTTTCATTGTCCAATTTGCTTTGTGACCAGTAATTGCATTGCATGACTAAACATAATATTCTCTGTTCTATATGCATTTGCATTGTTCAACTTGATTTGTGACCAGTAATTGCATTGCATGACTAAACATAATATTGCATCGAACATTTAGTCATCATCATGTATGCTATGTCTGAGGAAGACAAATTGCAATTAGTCTTGCAAAAGCATCACTTATGTCGTGTGGACAATTTCTCATATCTAATTGGAGACTGTTTATTCGATAGTTTAGAACTTTTGCTAGATTTCCGATACACATCAGTAGATCTAAGAAGAGGAACAATAGAGTATTTTAGACGTTGTCTCAAAAAACAAGATGGAGAAGCAATTTTGTCTTATGAACATGAACTACATGAAGTGTCACTTCAAGAAATGCATAACATTAGCAATCGTGAAATCTATTTAGACAAAATGGTTAGATCTGCCTCAAACAATATACCCTTAGGATCTAGAGGTCTATGGGGAGATATTTTCTGTATCCATTGGCTCTCAAATTGGCTGAAGATTCCAATTAGAGTTTGGTCCAAAACAAAGATGAGGATTTATTTGCACTTCAATTCAAGTCTTATGGCAAATACTCTCGACATATTATTCCATGACGAGGATCCTCTGAATGGGCACTTCGAACCTTTGGTTCGTACGCAGTCTACAATTGGTTGTACCTTCCAACAACAAACCAACGTCTCATATGAACAAGATGTTGTAATGTTTCATTCAGCGCATTCCTCAAAGAACAATACTGAAGCACAACCTGAAACAAAATGTCAATCTGTTGAAACTAAATTAAAACCGTCTTGTCACTTAAACAAGCACAGCAAAAGTGTATCTTTGCATGTGCTTAAGGACATTGCTCACAAGGATTTGAAAAGACAAAAAATAGGCATTGACTATAACAAAATTGCAATGAAACAACAAGAAGATGTTAGTCAGGCACTGAGATTTCAGTCACTTAGAAACATGTCTACTATGTCTGACGAGCACAAGTTGCAATTACTCTTGCAAAAGCATCACTTATTTCGTGTGAACAATTTCGCATATCTAATTGGAGACTGTTTATTCGATAGTTTAGAACTTTTGCTACATTTTCAATACACATCAGTAGAGCTAAGGAAAGGAACAATAGAGTATTTTAGACATTGTCTTGAAAAACAAGATAGAGAGGCAATTTTGTCTTACGAACATGAACTGCATGAAGAGTCACTAAAAGAAATGCATAACATTAGTAACCGGGAAATCTATTTAGACAAAATGGCCAGATCTGCCTCAAACAATATACCCTTAGGATCCAGAGGTTTATGGCGAGATATTTTCTGTATCCATTGGCTCTCAAATTCGCTGAAAATTCCAATTAGAGTTTGGTCCAAAACACAGATGAGACCTTATTTGCATTTCAATTCGAGTCTTAAAACAGATACTTATGAGATATTATTCCACAACGAATATCCTTTGAATGGGAACTTCGAACCTCTCATTCATAAGCAATCAACAATGCATTCTAGCTTCCAACAAGAAACAAGCAACTCATATGAACAAATGAACTTATGCAGTAAACAAGATAACATGGAAACATGTCTTCTTCCAAGTAAAGAAGATACAAGTGAAATGAAGACATCTTTAGCCAATGCTAGAACATCAATAAAGACATCTTTAGCCAACGCTAGAACATCTGCTCTATCAACTGCATCAAATACTGAGGAGGTTGCATCAAATACTGAGGAGGTTGTAATGTTTCATTCATCGCATTCTGCAAATAACAACACTGACATACAATCTGAAACAAAATGTCAATTTGATCAAACTAGATTAAAACCATCTTGTCATTTAAACAAGCACAAGAGAGGTTTATCTTTGCGTGAGCTTAAGGACATTGCTCGGAAAAATGTGAAAAGGCAAAAAATAGGCATTGAATATAACAAAATTACAATGAAACGAGAAGTAGTTCTAGAGAACACAGAAGATGCCAGTGGGACACTCCCATTGAGATTCCCCTCACTGAGAAACTTGGAAAAACATATTAGAACCAATGCACAAACAGAAATCGTAACTTCTCGTCCATTAGGCAAACAGACAAAAGTTCTAGAAAACAGAGCAGATGTTAATGAGACACTGAGATTTCAATCACTTATAAACTTGAAAAAACATATTAGAAACAACGCACAAACAGAAATGATAACTTCTCGTCCATTAGGCAAAGAGACAAAAGTTCTAGAAAATACAGAAAAACATATTAGGCCCAACCCGCAAACAGAAACTGTAAACTCTTGTCCAGTAGGCAAACAAAGGAAACATTTATCTTTGTGTTTACTTAAAGGCATTATACGGGAAAAATTGAAAAAACATAAGATAAGACTCGCATTCAACACAACAACAATGAAACAAGAAATAGTCATAGAACACGTGGACTACAACCCATTTGTAACAAGATCAAAGAAGCTTTCAACACAATCAAAGAAATTAGGAAAATCTAGCCTATCGGTTCAGTCAAGATCAACAAACACATTAACACAATTATCGAAGTTTGATGAAATATATCAAAGACAAATAAGTGACACACCTATTTTCAATTGTTCATCATGTGAAAGAACCTTTTTCAAAAGGGACATTTGCTTGTTGCAGCAAGCAAATCAAACAAGACAAAATAAGATTAGGAAACTATCAACTAGTTTTGAGGATGTTAAATCTCGTGTTCAAGATGGCTACATTTGTAAACACTGCAAAAAAGCAATTGAACATGGAACAATTGCTAAATATGCAGTTCCTGAACAAATAAGAAGAAACAATGCCACTAGAACACTCACACAACTCACTGAACTGGAAGAAAGACTAGTTGCATTAAGATTGCCCTTCTTGCAAATAAAAGAAATGGGCCATCGACATAAGAAGCCGCAACTAGGCTTAACTGGAGGAGTTATCAATGTGCCCACAAATATTTCTAGAATTCAATCTGCATTGCCCCAAACTATAAAAGCCACTGACACGGTTGCCGTTGTTCTCAAAAAGAGTTTAAGATTCAAAAGTGCATATGCATTTGGTCGAGTTAACATTCACAAAGTGATGAAAGCATTAAAACAATTATGCAAAAGAATGCTTTACAAGCTCGAGAAAGCTACCATAGATGACAATTGGAAAGAGGCATTTCTACAAAATCAAGAGGCATATCAAAGTTCAAGTGACATTGATGATAGCGAAGACGATAACCAAGGAAACGATGAACCAACGACAAAAACATTGGTGCATGGATTCATTGATGCACACACTGTCTATGACCTTGTTAACAGACAAATTAACATTGCACCTGCTGCCGGATACATGCCATTAGGAATCTTCAGAGATAAGTACTCAGAAGAAATGAGTTTTCCCTCGCTTTTCTATGGCAACAAACGCCCAGTTGAGATCTCCAAAAACTTTACATATCAAAAGATCTGTCACTGGGAAGTGCTGCATAAAAACCACGATTTTGCTTATCATACTACAAACTTGTTTTATAAAGCAACTCGCATTATCATAAATCAAGTCTTGAATACAATGTGGATTAGAATTAGAAAAGGGCAATTGAAAGGTAGAAAACTAGTTGCAAGAGACGTTAAGTCAAAACCAAACCTAGATCGTATTTTAAATTCTGACATTGGGTACATGGATCTAAAAACAATTCGTACCTCGCCTGACTACCACCAGCAAATACGGAACAAACTCTATGCAATGATTCGACAACTAGGGCCACCCACTTTCTTTGTTTCCTTTAGCAGTGCCGAGCATCTTTGGGATCCTTTAATGGATGCATTGAGAGACATAAAACAGAATACTAGAAAACCAAAGACAAATGAACTTGATGAAAATGAACCTAGCTCGTTAATAAGAAATGACCCTGTTACTTGTGTACATTACTATAGATCTAGGAGGGACGCACTACATCAATTGATATCTCATGATCACAAGTATTATGGAGAACTCAATGACCACTTCTATGTAACTGAATTCCAAAATCGGGGAAGTGAACATGAACATGGTTTACTTTGGATAAAATCTGCACCAATCTATGGTCAAAATGCAAACATTGAAGTTGAACAATTCGTTGACAATTACTTGTCAACTAATTCATTCCTACTTGCAAAGGAACTTAGAGCTCTACAACACCATTGTCACACAAAAAGTTGTAGGAAGCATGCAAAGTCTAATTGCAGATTTAATTTCCCGATACCACCCATGAAAGCAACAAAAATACTTGAGCCTCTTGAATTCGATAGTGATAGAACAAAAACACATGCAAAGCTAATCTTTGAAACAATAAACAACACAAGATACAATGAAAATGATACATTTGATAGCTTTTTGGCCAACCTTGGACTAGTACACAATGAATACATACATGCCATTCAATGTACACTCAATCGAACAACACTCTTACTGCAAAGAAAACCAGTTGACACCTGGAAAAATAGCTTTGCAAAACACATTCCGGGAATTTGGATTGCAAATACTGATTCCCAGTTTGTACTTGACTCATATGCAGCTGCAATGTATTGCAGTTCCTATATGACGAAAGAAGACAGAACACTCACGAGGACATTTAAAAACATACGCGAAGATCATGTGAGAGCAAAATCTGATATCCTAAAGACCATTAGTTCTTTAGGGAAAGCTTTGGTCAACTTGCAACAAATGTCTGCACAACAAGCAGTGCATATTGTGTTATCACTTCCACTAAATTGTAGTTCACGAAAGTGTGTATTCATTAACACATCTCCTATGGATGATCGTGCATTTGTTCTTAAAAGAAAAAAGGACCTGCAAAAGGAGGCAGATGACTCAGAAGACATAATGTGCCCATCAATTATTGACTACTATGTTCTACGACCTACCGCTATTGAACTTGTATGCTTAGCGGAATTTGCATCTAGTTATACAAAGAAAGGACAAAAGCACAGAAAATCAAGTAGACCATATGTCATTCGATCTGTTAGATATAGCAAATACAAGGACATTGAAAACCACTGTAGAGAGAAATTAATGTTATACTACCCCTATCGAGTAAGTGAAACTGCAATTAAGCAACATCACACAAGTTGGCAATCTGCATATCTTGCATTCGAAGAAATAGTCAAGCAAAATGAACAAAATTTCAAATTTGTTACAACAACTACATGGGGTGACATAGATGACGCAATGCACAGAGTAGAAACAGAAACTGAACAAATATTCGACATAGATAGTTTGAGATCAAATGAAACAAAAACCACAACTTTTAACAAATCAATAGATGACAAATACGAAAACTATGACTTCCAAAATGACTTGGAACATTTCCAAGATACAAAGAAGTTTTCTCTACGGTCTACAAGGCCATATGAAATCGTCAAACAACCACATATACTTGAAGACATAGAGTACTATGAATTAATGCGTCAACTAAACACAGAACAAGCAAGTATAGTGACTGATGTTATAACAAGAAAATTGTACAGACCAGACGAGCTAATCTATTTTTTCTTAACAGGAGGTGCAGGAACAGGAAAGACACACACAGCTAAGGCAATTTTCCAATCCTTAGTACGCATACAAAATGTGGCATTGCCTTATAACCCATCACAACTAATAGGAATAATCACTGCACACACGAGCAAAGCTGCCTTTAATGTTGGTGGTGTGACATTGCATTCTGCATTCTATTTTCCCGTTAACAAAGCAGATTGCCCGTCCCTAAACAATGAAAAATTAGACACATTATCGAAGCATTTCCAACAATTGTGTGTACTCCTCATAGATGAGGCATCGCTTGTTGGTGCAACAACACTATATCAAATTGACAAGCGACTGCGCCAAATCTTACACACACCAACTTCATACTTTGCTAATGTTGACATCATATTCTCTGGTGATCTTTACCAGGCGAACCCAATCAGAGATTATCTAATCTTTGAAAACCCAAAAATCCACAAAAACACAATTCCATATGACTTTTGGCCTGAGAAAATAAAATGTTATCAATTGCACACAACAATGCGGCAAAAAGACCCATTGTTCATCGATGTACTAAATAGGATGAGATTAAACACGCAAACAGATCAAGATATTGCTTATGTAAACAATAACTGTTACAGGATGGCACGTTTAAGCCCAGTTTTCCCATACATTTTCTATCAAAACAAAGATGTCCATAATCACAATGCAAAAATGCTTTCTCTGACAGAAGGAGAACAAATAACGCTACTTGCAATTGATAACTACGAGACTCCTGGATCGAGCTATTTTGCTTTTGATAAAGCAATCTCATTGCCATCAACAATCACAGTTAAACAAAACATGTTAGTTGAACTATATGCAGGAAATTACAATACAAGTGATGAATTGGTTAATGGTGCTGAAGGGATTTTCAAATCCTATTCATCTAATAACAACGGACCTGACATTGTCTGGATAGAATTCTCAGACACAGAAATTGGCAAACAACAAAGAAACAAATTTAAACAACTATACGACATAAATATATCGCCAAATTGGACACCAATCCTGCGAATTGCAAAATCGCTAGCAATGTCTCATAACAAATTACAAATTACAATTCGCAAACAATTTCCAATCCAATTAGCTTGTGCACGAACAATACACCGAACACAAGGGTTGACATTAGATCAACTTGCATTTGACCCAACTGGTGTCACAAAATATGGTCTAGTCTACACTGCATTATCACGTGTTAGAACTATCGAGTCACTCTACTTGATTAACAAACTGACACAACAAAACTTCCATATCAAAAACAAGATAATCAATGAAATGGCACGGCTAGAAACAATTGTTGCATGGAAACTAGAATTCGCAAAGAAGAAATCTGATAACAAGGATCTTTTGTCAATTGCAAGTCTAAACACATGTAGTCTACGTGCACACCTTACTGACGTGATTCACCACAATGACTTAATGGACAATATGATCCTTTGTTTTCAAGAAACTCATCTCTACATTCCGCCAGTAGACAAAGAATTCTTATCATTCAATTTCGCCATTGCACATTCGACACATGGAATTCTTACTTGCATAAACAAGAAAATACCTATTAAGGTAATAAAGACATTTTTCAAAAACAAAATAGAGCTTACCCTAATTGACATGTACTTTCAGCAGCCGATTTGCTTAATGAACATTTATGCAGCACCATTTGAACAAGTATCCACGATAATGCAAATAATAAAGGAAGAAAAATCGCAAACTACATATACTGATTGTGTTTTTTTAGTTATTGGTGATCTCAACATTGACATCAAACAACCAACAGCTCGCAGCAAAAACTTCGTACAATTTATGGAAATGGAAAACTTACAAGAAATAACAAGCAAACTATCTCCGCAACGGAAAACAATAATAGACCATATCTGGACAACTTTGCCTATAAAACAGTGTGAAATAAATGTAACATGGGCATATTGGTCTGATCATGGCATACTCTATGCGCTACTACAGCTCTAACGATCCTTTCCTCTGCAATCTGTTAAACATGCCATAAAACAAAACCTATGTTTTCCACTTTTTTGCACTCTTGGCCTTCTCACTGCAATATCGATGTAGCATTGGTATACAAGTCTCTGTACAATTTGCTATATTTCCCACTTTTTGCACTCTTGGTTTACCCACAGCAATTTTTTTTGCACTTTTGGCTTCCTCACGGCAAAATCAATCTAGCATTGGTATACAAGTTTCTCTACAATTTGCTATGTTTTCCACTTTTTTGCACTCTTGCTTTTCTCACTGCAAAATCAATGTACCACTGGTACACAAGTTTCTCTACAATTTGCTAAACTTCATATCCGACTGAAAATCTATGTCTTGCAGCTACCTTGCAACACTCTGCCCAAACTAATCAAGGTAACAACACAGAGAATAGTATTATGCACAGATCTAGAATTACATTGAACACATTTTGCTTATAAACCTAATAGCTTGTACTCATATGTGTACAGGTAACTACAATGAAAAGACAACACGAAGACACTATTGCTCCAGGGACTGCTCCAGAAGATTGCGCTCTCCCAGAAACTTCAAGCATCTCAGAAACTGAGAAAAAGTAACTAAATAACCTTTAAATCTTTCCTTACAAGTTTCATAATACAAAGATTATGTTAATTCAGATTCTTTTTAATATTGTAGAAAGTTTCATAATACAAAGATTATGTTAATTCAGATTCTTTTTAATATTGTTCTACAGGCATTATGCTGATTCAGATTCTTTTTAATATTGTTCTACAGGCAAAAACGTGAAAAGCAATCTGAACTAAGCTCCAGCCATGATTTATGCGCTCCAATTACAATACAGGATCTGAAAAGCCTCAAACTAGGAAGAATCTTTCACGGGGACGTTCTTGTTATTTATAAGACAATTGTTGATCAAGCACACGGCATCCAATTGTTACAATTGTTACGCGCTGACCTAGTAGATAGCAAAGGCAATATGGCAATCACACTCAATGTGCCACATAATCTCATTCCTATTGCCGAGGAGAAACTTGTAGTCGGCCAAGGAATTTGTATAAAAGATTTTAAAGTCTCTCCGAAAACAGTTTATGACCATTCAGACTGCAGCTAGATATTAGTTTTACATGAGAAAAGTATCATAGAAACTATCCCAGCAGTGTGCACAGAATACACATTTGTACCGACAACCACTATTAGCCAACTGACAAACACAACTGGATTTGCAATCGGTACAGTAGTTGGTCTTGTAACATCAGCTAAAGAAATAGGTAGCCAATATGTGCTAAATATCAAGGATGGCCAATGTCAAAAAGACACAGCTTCGGTATATACAAACTCAACCATTTATACTTTTTACATTTACTTAGAAGCAATTGCATTAGTGTTAACCCTTGGTACATTTTGCAATGTAGCTTTATCTTTTCATTGCATTAGTGTTAACCCTTCCTACATTTTGCAATGCAGGTTTATCTTTTCAGTACATTTAAGCCAATTTTCAAATTAATACAACAACAAATTTCAAAACAAGAAGCACCAATGGTGCTGTTTCGAAATGTTGTCAGAGGACCCTACGCATCTCTACGCACATGCAAAGCCACTTTCATAACAGCAGTCAAATCGAACAGAGTACTAGCAGACCTGAGCAAACTAGCTATGTCAACAACAAAGGTTGTTTCTTAGTCCACAAAATATAATTTCTAATTCTTTATTTGTTGTTTTGCTAAATTATTCGCTATTCTTCCAATTTATGTTTTTTATTACAAGATCTAGCGCTAAAACTCCACTGCAACCTATTCTCCTAAATTATCATCTTTCATTTATCGTCTTTGTAGTATTTTTTTATTACAATATTTAATTTTTTATGAAAATATCTAACCTTAAAACTGTACTTCAACATGAAGCAGGTCAAAGGAATGTTAACCATAGCAGATATACATGCAGACCCATTTGTCATAATCTGCAACAATTGCTCTGTTCCAGCAGACACATTTGGAACAGTTTCCGCAGATCAACTTAACTGTTCCACGTGTCAAGAGTTAACGACATATCGACGTTGTTTACAATTGCATTGTGTCATCCAAACAGAAGGAAATGTTCAGCACAAGTGCATCCTAAAAGGCAATTTGCTTTTAGAGCTTTGTCCATCTCTAACAGGACTGACATATGAGAAATATCTAGAAGATGTTACTGATGTCATGTACATAGCAGCTTCCTGTTGGATAGTTCGGATGTCATTGTGCGTACAGAATGACTTATTTTACCGTTTGTAACCTGCTGCTCGGGAAGAACTAGAACTATGAATTTTTGTTGAAGAATTTTTGTTTGGAGCTCAGTTGTCATTCAAGACCTGGATATCCATGTAATATATTTGTATTCTTATCACTGTTTTGGAACTTGTTTCTTTTCTTATCTGATTACTTTTTTGAACTACTTATTCATTGAACTACTTAATTATTCAAGAACTAACTGCCTTCTTCTCTAATTAGTCATTCAACATTACTATTTTGAACCAAGTAGTCATTTAAAAACTAAGTGACTCGTTTTTGAGGGGGAGAGCTTTAATAAAATTGCCATACAACATCTCCATGAGGATTTTGTTTAACCTTTGATATTGCAAGATCCTAATTTGGTAGCTTTTTCAAGATGCATCCTTTTACTGTCCTCGTAATTTTGTCTTATTGCTTGTTTAACTGCTATTTCGGACTGCCATTGGCTCAGGTGTGTTGTGGTCCATGTGGTACTAAATCCTAAATGAGATGTACTTTAAGAAGGCACAGGATTTTGAGTACGGTTTAGGTGTTTATTTGCTGTATGGATCATGTGGCATGTTCGAATATGAATATTGGAATATATGAATCAGAAAGATCATGGTTATCAATATGCCAAGCCAAATATTTTTGATATAGTGAAAATTGAGTTGTAAGGCTTCCCTTGAGGCTTGGAGCAGTTTGCTCTTACAGGGGCATCCAATTTCCTGAATAATCTTAATATATTTGTCATTTTAACAAGTTAAATTTGAATATCCTTTTCTTTGTTGTGAGCTATTTTTCCTGCAGAAAACATCGTAACTCTTCCATTCCTTAAAACACAAAAGTTACAGTCTATATCGGTGCTGCTCCACACCATCTTCTATGTCGCAATTGGTTGAGACAGGGAAAACTAAATTTCCTCGGAAGTTATGCTGTTTGTTTAATCCTTTATTTGAAATAGCTGATGAGTTGCATCGTGAAGAGCTCAGGTGAAAGACAGTAATAGTAGCGATCTATGACAGTCTATGGGCATGGAATGTAACATCCAGGGGTCAAGCTAACAGAAAAAAGGTAAGAGATCTATGCCAGTTTTGATTACTCAACTTTGAACCTCAATAAGTGCTTATATCACTTAATCTAGCCTCCTGAGCAGTTGTCATCACTATGGACAAAGCCTTCACTTCTGAGTTGTTTTTCCTTGTTGTGCTCTGTTTTCCCTGCAGAAAACATTGTAACTCTTCCATTGTTTAAAACACAAAAGTTACAGTCTATATGCAAAAATTGGCTTCTTAAAAATTAAAATAACAGTGAAGAGCTCAGTTGAAGACAGTAACAGTAGTGATCTATGACAGTCTATGGGGATGGAATGTAACATCCAGGGGTCAAGCTAACAGTAAAGGTAAGAGATCTATGCTAGTTTTGATAGCTTATCTGTAATAGTATTGTGCTTCATGGATTCTAATGCGGTCTTCAAATCCCTAGCTAGCTGTAGACCACCATCTAAACTGATCTTTCTCGGTTCCATAGTTATATTAATCCAAGGAATACTCAACTTTGAACCTCAATAAGTGCTTATATCACTTAATCTAGCCTCCTGGGCAATTGTCATCACTATGGACAAAGCCTTCACTTCTGAGTTGTTTAAAGAAGCCACTGGGATTTGCTTCATCTATGTCACCCTTACCTGCCACACTCTGTTTCTTAAGTTTCATGCTGATGCTGTTTGTTTAATCCTTTATTTGAAATAGTTGATGAGTTGCATCGAAAATTAGTTGATGATCGACTGTGAAAATTTAAAGTTGCTATAGGGATTTTATGTATCTGAAAATAATTGTGATTTAGTTTTAGTAATTGTTGCATCAATTTAGGGTTGCATTATATGAATTTATTTGGTTTACATGGTCCTTTGCCCTGCTTTCTGTCAAGCAGTTTGTTGAGATGGGGAACTAAATTTCTTCAGATGCATTGCAGCATTCGTTGATATGTTTTTTTGGGGGTTTTGTTTTGCCTAATTGTCTCTTTTGCAGAACCTCTTTTTCAGTGCTAGGGTTTATCAAAAGGATCTGCAAGCAATTGCTTAAACTGCCATAAAGTGCTCGATTCTATTGCTGACTTTGTAAAGACCATCGGTGCAATAGTGATCTTGAAATTATTGGATGAGCAGAGCCCAAGTTCTATTTAGTTTTAGTAATTGTTGCATCAATTTAGGGTTGCATTGCAGCATTCGTTGATATGTTTTTTTGGGGTTTTCTTTTGCCTAATTGTCTCTTTTGCAGAACCTCTTTTTCAGTGCTAGGGTTTATCAAAAGGATCTGCAAGCAATTGCTTAAAGTGCCATAAAGTGCTCGATTCTATTGCTAACTTTGTAAAGACCATCGGTGCAATAGTGATCTTGAAATTATTGCATGAGCAGAGCCCAAGTTCTAATTCACTGCATTTTTTTCCCTTGGTTTTCCTAGATAACCATACTGGGAAGCATTGCATTGTTATAATGAATAATAATCACGAGCTTATTTTACGGAAATGACAGAAATGTATCATTAATCAATTTAAGGCTATGAACTGAATTTTGAGTTGTTTTATTTTACTGTTAAAACTAAATAAATGCTAACATCGATTAGAGGAGTTTTGTGTTGTTTTTCCTCTTCAATTTATTAAAGTGAGGTGAATCGTTATTGTCCGAAATTAGTTTAACTAACTACGTAAACCCGGTCTAGGCTTGTATTTGCTGTTGGGGATATTAATTTGCTATGTCATAATTCTTTTATCTGAGAAATAGTTCGTTCAACATTACATTAAGCTTATGCCCCCAGGTTAATCGCTAAGAAGATCTAAACAACCAATCGAAGCACATTACATAAGTTCAAGGGACATTCTATATACACTGTATAGAGTACAATATACTATACTATGCCTGACAACTATATCCACCTGTACCATATAACAAGTATATCCTTTTGCAACTTGCCCGACTACTGAAGATATGACTACATGGTCCTTTGCCCTGCTTTCTGTCAAGCAGTTTGTTGAGATGGGGAACTAAATTTCTTCAGATGCATTGCAGCATTCTTTGATATGTTTTTTTGGGGGTTTTGTTTTGCCTAATTGTCTCTTTTGCAGAACCTCTTTTTCAGTGCTAGGGTTTATCAAAAGGATCTGCAAGCAATTGCTTAAAGTGCCATAAAGTGCTTGATTCTATTGCTGACTTTATAAAGACCATCTGTGCAATAGTGATCTTGAAATTATTGCATGAGCAGAGCCCAAGTTCTATTTAGTTTTAGTAATTGTTGCATCAATTCAGGGTTGCATTATATGAATTTATTTGGTTTACATGGTCCTTTGCCCTGCTTTCTGTCAAGCAGTTTGTTAAGATGGGGAACTAAATTTCTTCAGATGCATTGTAGCATTCGTTGATATGTTTTTTTGGGGGTTTTGTTTTGCCTAATTGTCTCTTTTGTAGAACCTTTTTTTCAGTGCTAGGGTTTATCAAAAGGATCTGCAAGCAATTGCTTAAAGTGCCATAAAGTGCTCGATTCTATTGCTGACTTTGTAAAGACCATCGGTGCAATAGTGATCTTGAAATTATTGCATGAGCAGAGCCCAAGTTCTATCTTATGCCCTTTTGGTGACTTGTCCATCGACCATAAAGACTTCTACCAAATCAGCTGGCAACAATCTATTATTAGCTACCAACAGGATCTCCTTTTCTTTGAAAGCGCAGACACGCTTGCCTCACTGATTCGACAGTGGAAGTCCCAAGCACAGTGGAAGTCCCAAGCCAGCCTCGTTTGTCAGTTGGCACTTGCATCTCCAATAAATGCCCTTCAAATTCATATTGCATAATATCAAATCAGGTCGTATATGTATTTATGTATTTATTTCTGCACCTCTCAGAAATCTATCCCGCACTCAAGTGTTGCGATCTTCCACGGCCTTCCCTATTTGATTGTACAGCACGTTTCTGTATTTACCCACTGTCTTTCAATCTTTTCAAATGATTACGTCTTACTTCTACTAAAATATTCTCAAAAACCCAGTGCCATTCACACTTAAAACCAGCTTGCAAACATCCTGAACTCTTTTATAAATTACTTTCAGCACCTACATATTGACATACATCTCTCTGCTTCACATAACATGGAATCCATTAGCATAAGCCAACTTACTGAACTATCAACATTGTTTCTCTTAGCACTTGTTCTCATGACTCTTTTGATTATGGACATTGTAAAAGTAGAAGCACAACGAAAAAATAAAGCAAGAAACGGCCACTAACAATAGGAGCATAGCAATATGAGTTACAATGCACATTCTTCAGTTACAGGCAAGTTTGAATCACTGTATTTCTATCTTTCGCTCTTTGTTTACAGATATCTTAATCATCGGAGTTATCAACACAAGTAGCAGCTGCAGACGAGCTGGTAAAAAGTGATTTGGTTCCTTGCTCAAGGGACCATCCATTAATACAAGAGAATGACTCTTTCGCTCTTTGTTTACAGATATCATCTTAATCATCGAAGTTATCAACACAAGTAGCAGCTGCAGACGAGCTGGTAAAAAGTGATTTGGTTCCTTGCTCAAGGGACCCTGTACCTTAAGCTCGTGTTGCAGACTACATCTGTGCTACAAGATGGCCAGCCCATCAGTGTGACTGCAACACTGCTGGCTGCTAGTGGCTGCAACAGCTAGGCAAAATGATGGCCATATTTGTGTAGTGATTTCGAGAAGGGTTTTACATAGCTATCGCATTCTGCAAATAACAACACTAAAATACAATCTGAAACAAAATGTCAATTTGATCAAACTAGATTAAAACCATCTTGTCATTTAAACAAGCACAAAAGAGGTTTATCTTTGTGTGTGCTTCACTCAGCTAGTTTTTTCGGGATCTTTGGCCTACAGAAAAAGGTTGGGATTTAAAATATGTTGACAACTTGGTACATTGTTTCATATTCTTTATTTCTTAGAACTTTACATTGTATTCCGAAAAGGATCTTGCTGAATTAACGTTGCATTGTATTAAGAATTGATATTTACATGTTTACTTATGATAAACATATTCTCGTTATGAATTCATAGGCAAAAAGCCTGCGGAATAGTCCTTTTTCAAGGTTGAAAAGACCTCCAGACTGGATGAAAGGGCTACTGGATTCTTCTCTTCTTAGATCTGTCAATAAACTTCGAGAGTTCTAGAAAAACCACATTGATGAAGTTAATCAGGTGTGATGAATTCCAACTTGTTTGAGTAGATTGGTAGGATGCTACGTTATTGTTCTCACACATTAATGCTATTATTTTTTAAATCAATCTCCTACAACTAATTTCTGACCCGTTTGCCTTGAGACTCTAAGTTAACTGGTTTATCATGATGGCAGGTAAGCGTACAACAAGCTTAAGTTAACTGGTTTATCAATTCTTACATAAATGGACTTTGTATCTGCTCTGCAAGGACATATGATAAGGCTGCTATCAGGTACAGCGTACAACAAGCTTCAGTTAACTGTAAGGCTGCTATCAGGTGCAGCGTACAACAAGCTTTTCCCAGGATTTAAAATATGTTGACAACTTGGTACATTGTTTCATATTCTTTATTTCTTAGAACTTTACATTGTATTCCGAAAAGGATCTTGCTGAATTAACGTTGCATTGTATTAAGAATTGATATTTACATGTTTACTTATGATAAACATATTCTCGTTATAAATTCACAGGCAAAAAGCCTGCGGAACAGTCCTTTTTCAAGGTTGAAAAGACCTCCAGACTGGATGAAAGGGCTACTGGATTCTTCTCTTCTTAGATCTGTCAATAAACTTCGAGAGTTCTGGCAAAACCACATTGATGAAGTTAATCAGGTGTGATGAATTCCAACTTGTTTGAGTAGATTGGTAGGATGCTACGTTATTGTTCTCACACATTAATGCTATTATTTTTTCAATCAATCTCCTACAACTAATTTCTGACCCGTTTGCCTTGAGACTCTAAGTTAACTGGTTTATCATGATGGCAGGTAAGCGTACAACAAGCTTAAGTTAACTGGTTTATCAATTCTTACATAAATGGACTTTGTATCTGCTCTGCAAGGGCATATGATAAGGCTGCTATCAGGTGCAAGGGCATATGATAAGGCTGCTATCAGGTACAACATGGACGCAAGGGCATATGATAAGGCTGCTATTAGGTACAGCGTACAACAAGCTTAAGTTAACTGTAAGGCTGCTATCAGGTGCAGCATACAACAAGCTTTTCCCAGCACTGTCGAATATATACATTTCAAGGATCAATTCTTACATAAATGGACTTTGTATCTGCTCCGCAAGGGCATATGATAAGGTTGCTTACAACAAGCTTAAGTTAACTGTAAAGCTGCTATCAAGTGCAGTAGCTTTTCCTAGCTCAAGGCAGGGACTTGCTGCCCTGCAGCTCCTCTTGTTCATGTTTGTTTTGTTTTGTTTTCCGTGTATTTTATTGATCATATGTTTTAAGAATCTTTTCATAAATACACAATGTGTTTTGAATGGTGAGGACTAGGATTAGGGTTAAAGAAGGTTCCTTTTACTCATTTTTTTTGTTTTTTTGTTTTCTTGAGTGGTACTTATGTTTGTTTTGTTTTTTTTTCCTTATTCGTGCATTTTAGGGCATTTTATTGATCATATGCTCTAATATTTTTTCCAAAAATACACAATGTGTCATTTACTTTGTTGTGTTGTTTGCATAAGAAGAAATCTGTGTCTCACCTCATAACCATTATCAAAATCAAGGGGCTCATAATGCATATGGCAAGACGGTATTTACATGGGATATTATTGAGCAAGACTTTCATTGCAATATGGTATGTTTAGCAATACATTATCATAAAATTCATATGAAGTCTAACCTACATTTGGACATTGCTAAAAGTGTAGGGGGGAAACAATTGTTAATAGGCATGAGAGTAAGTTGAAATCATTAAGTCCTTATGATGGTTATCTTGGCATTTGACTTGTTGATAATTTTACTTTAGTTATAAAGTCACAGAAGGAATTTTATTGCGTTCCCATGTGATACCCAACTCATTTGCCAAAGTCAATTCCAAGTTTGACACGTGTCTTAGTGCCTCCATCTTATTCGTTTAGTCTTTGATTCTTGTTCTTTAACCATGTGATATCCAACTCATTTCTTTGATTCTTGTTCTTTAACCATTTGATCATTTTATTGATCACATGCTCTAAGAATTTTTTCATAAATACACAATTTGTCATTTGCTTTGTTGTATTGTTTGCAGAAGAAGAAATCTTTGTCCCACCTCATAACCATTATCAAAATGAAGGGGCTCATAATGCATATGGTGAGAAGGTATTTACATGGGATATTATTGCGCAAGACTTTCTTAGCAATATAGTATGTTTAGCAATATATCATCATAAAATTCTTATGAAGTCCAACTTGCATTTGGACATTGCTAAAAGTGTAGGTGGGAAAATAGTTGTTAATAGGCATGAGAGTAAGTTGAAATCATTAATTCCTTAAGATGGTTATCTTGGAATTTTACTTGTAGATAATTTTACTGTAGTTATAAAGTCTCAGAAGGAATTTTAGCGCATTCCCATGTGATACCCCACTCATTTGCCCAAGTCAATTCCAAGTTTGACACATGTCTTAGTGCCTCCATATTATTCATTTAGTCTTTGATTCTTGTTCTTTAACCATGTGATAACCAACTCATTTGCTAAAGTCAATTCCAAGTTTGACACATGTCTTAATGTGTCCATCTTATTCATTTAGTGTTTGATTCCTGTTCTTTAACCTTTCCTTTCTGCAAATGATGATTGCATAATCTCATTCAATATGTTCTAGTTTTACTTCTAGTTACCCCTTTCATGTTTTATTTTGTAGGAATTTGCACTATAGAGATAGCTAATTACTGAGATGGCATGATCCAAAGATTATAAATAGGCTTAAAATGAAAGTACTTAGAATCTCCCGAAACCAACGCTGAATCATAGTGTTTTGTCGTCTTGGTTCCAATGATGCTTGAATTGCCTCAATCTGATGTCGTAGGAAGAAGTTATGGAATTTTAAAATTTTTGACCAAAAAAAATTGCAGATAAGTTGACTTGGCTGCTGACTAGGCAGTCTATACTATTGATGTCATGATGATGTTAGCATGCCAACTCAGCATATGGAGGGCTAATCAGATCTTGCCAAGTGTTAGACCGTACATGAATGTGTTGGCATCATTTTATTAGTTGAAGTGGTTTTGGTGGCCCAATAGAAGGCCACCATGTGGCCCTATCAGAGGTCATCACATGGCGCCTCCTTATTTGTCACTTTTTTCATGTTTAGGCCCAAAGGCCTTGGCAAGGTTCAACCCCTAGACCTTCCACACACAAACTCCATGCCCTACTGGCATGCCATCAGGTTGGTTCCTAACCATATGTGTGTCAGGTTATATTTAAGTTTGATTGGTTTCACATTTAGGAGGAAGGGTCGGACAGCTAACCCCAACCTCCAAGTCATGTTACAATGCATATGCCCATGATGGAAGTCAGCGGGGGAAGGGACTAGCCCCTACCCCCGGTCATAGAATTTGTCATATGACGCTGCACAAGTCAGGAGGGTGTTATCAGACTGGAGGGTGGGAATTCAGCCCTAGTCCCTGGTGTTATGGGACTTCGTGTAACCAACAACAAGGAGATATGGAGCTCAAGTGGTCAGGGCAAGCTATTGGCCCCAGCCTCCGACCATGTCGCCACCATATGCCCTTGCCCGACTGAGAAAGAGCCAAGCCAACGGGGGTGGACCATTGGCCTTAATCCCCAACCTTATGGTTGCTCCACATGGCCCTATTTTTGCACATAAGCGTAATTAGAAATTTAATGAGACGATAAAATGTACCTTTTGTGGGTGAAATTGTTACTCGACGAACTATGAAAAGGGTGGAAATGTCGAACAATTTGCAAGTTTGGACAAATTGTAGGATAAATAATCGAGCTTGGCTTGGAGTAGCATAACTTGCTCAATTTTTAACGTTTTTGAGCTCAATAAGAGCCTATATATGTGTTTTTGAGTGTGTTGAACTCATTAATAACGTCAGTTTTCTAGTTTTAGTATTTTATGAAGGAATTTTTGCAGGTTCAAGTCTTTTAGTGCCAAAGACAATTAGTGTTTTGGAAGCAATTTTAAGGCATTTTCAGCATGGGGAGAGCCTAGTCAGAGGTTTTCCATCCTTCTAATTTCATATGCAATAATTGTTACTTCAATGAAGCATTTATCTTTAGTCTCTTCTCATAATGAGTTCATAAGAGCAGCTCTTTTCAATACTTCAATGTGGAATTGTTGTATGTTTTTGTGTTTACATTTTAGATTGAGTACAAGGACCTAATGTATGAGTCTTTTTTCTGTTGAAACTTTCATGACTTATTGTAGGGAGTCATATTTTTGGAGTGAGAATTCTTTGTAGGAGAATGTTCTTTTGTAGGAGAAACAAGTCACTTTATTGTCAACAATTTGTGTATACTTATTTGTCATTGAATCAATAGAGAAATCTAACTACTTGAGTAGGCCCAAAGACATAGCCTAGGAGGGGTGAACTCCGTCATCGAATGTTGGTTCTTCTCTTGATGTTTTTCCGTTTTGTGTTGCATGTGAATGTGTTACTTTTAAAAGTTCATATGAAAACCAAACTCACCATCTTGAAGAAGTTGTGAAACTTATTTACCTTTTAAGACCCATTTTGTTTATTGCAAATTGTTAGTGAACAATCATTTTCTGAGACAAAAACTTCTCCTCCATTTTCATATCATGGCAATTTTAATGGATCCGATATCCATAGAGATGTTCTTCATCTTTTATATGGAAACCAACACGCTCATGTACAAGGACTATGCACTTATCGAAAGGAAGACTAGTTTGTTGTCGATGCTCAGCAAAGCTTTAATCTACTGCAAATCGTGGAACATAATAATCTTGTATTTTTTTAGGGCAACCAATATGCTTTCAACTTGGAAGATCTTCTTGTTAGAAAATTATATATTACGAAGCAATGGAACACATAAAATATTGCAGAAATATAAACACAGAAAACACATAAAACAAGAGAGACACAGATATATGTGGTTCACCTTGTTTGGGCTACGTCCACTTCGAACAGCCAATCCTTCCTTTCTATTATCAAGCAAAATGAATAGACACAACCTATAGCAGATTCGTTGTAATATCCTCTATTTTCTCTCACAGTCTCACCTCTCTGCTTCTCGCTCGGAGAATACACATATATTACACAAACTCAATACAATGCCCTCATACAAAGAGAGGGGTTGCCTTATAGGGCAAAAAACCCTAAACTAAACATAAGTTCTACCATTAGATCATCCACCTAATGAATGGCCCAAATTGACTAGAAATTTTACAAGGCAATTTTACATCTATTTTTAGCTTCGAGGGCACTACCCCTGAACCCACGCCGGGGGACCGTTGGTCCCCGGACCCCCCAGCTGGGGGGGATCGGCCCCCCCAGACCCCCGCGGGGGGGACAAGCCCCTCCCGCACCCCCCCGCATGGAGGGGTGTACAAACTTCCTGGGGTATACGTCTGGCTGAAACAAAGACCTCTAAACAATCATGCTCCATACTCAACACTTCTCCGCGCCTTTGTAGAGGTTCCGAGGAAAGGAAATTGTAGGGTTCACATAGTCTCTAGAATTGGAGGTCAACCACGCTCAAAAATTGTGAAGTCTTCGAAGCTAAAAAATTATCGGATCACACCATGCTAGACAAATAGCAAAGATTGCACAACCTCGAAAACTTCAAGGCAAGCACAGTGATCAAATTACCAAAAAATAGAGGGTTTCTATTGACTAAGGTGAACAATATCTAGTGACCCCAAGCTCACAATGAAAACACCTTTGGTGTAATTAAATATCATATAATGATTTCATTATTTTTTTTATATCGTTTATTAAGGAGAATAATTTAATAAGCCAAATGAAAAACAATTAAATCAATTATTAATGTACTATAAGGTTTTTAATATTTGTGAAAATAAATTGAATATGAATAAATAAATAAGAACAACTTGTATTTTAACAATTTAATAGAATGTTTTGTTTTTTTTTCTATATAACTAAAAAATTATTCTTAAAAATTTAATTAGAAAAATCTTAATTTTAAATTATTAAATTTATATATATTAAATATTTCAAAATTTTAAATATATTTTTCCATTTAAAATAAAAACATATAAGATTGCAAAAAATTAGCAAAACATTAAAACCCTAAAAATCCAAAAAAATCACATCATTTAACCATGCCAAAAATAATGAATACCTGCTGTAAAATTGAAATTGCTAAATTGGTTATTGAATAAATAAATACATTATAATATTTAAGAAAACTTAAAAAATAAAAAAATAAAAAAGTTGTATTGGCTTTTATTTTAATGATAAGAAGTAATCTATCATAAACCCATTAATATATATATTGTAAAGTTGTAGATTATATAATAATAAATTATCTAAAATAATTAGATAAATAAGAATATTAATAAATTTCATAGATATAAAAATATTTTATTGATAAATATGGTGATACATTTTTATAAAATTTTATTTTTCAATATAATTTATTGATATAAAAAATAAATAAGTAACAAAATATGTAACAGGTACAAAAATCTTAAAAGCTCTCCAACAATAACTAAAACAACCTATATTTTATAAAAAATATTATAATCATCATATTAAACATCATTATAAAAATAATATAATTTATTAATATAAAAATAATAATTTATTTATTAATAAAAAGGAAAAATAATAATTTAATTTATTAAAAAGGGAAAAAAATATAATTTAAAACGTAAAAAATATAATTTAAAATGGTAAAACAATTATTTAACTTAATATTATTCTCTTTCGGAAAAATTCATCCAACTTTAAAATTATTAGCAATAATTAATATATTATTCTCTTATAAATTACATTATATTATTAAATTAAACTTTAATAATAACATATACTTATTTTTAATACAAGAAAATATAAACAAAATTATTTTTCATTTACCTATACATGGTATGATATTCTTCCAGGTTAAATTGACTGAAGTTTTATTACATTCCATAAAGATACACACTATTTTACAGGTAGATAAAACCACCATAAACCATGTGAAGTTTTATTACATTCAATAAAGATACACACTATTTTACAGGTAGATAAAACCACCATAAACCATGTGAAGTTTTATTACATTCCATAAAGATACACACTATTTTACAGGTAGATAAAACCACCGTAAACCACGTGGCCCACATTAATTGATTCTAATTACCTTCGATGCATTATAGTCTTTGTGAAACACAAAATGTCACGCCCCTAAGCCTATGGTGATCTTTCAACCATGTCGGCGAGGTGCGACACCACCGAACACTTTCTTTTTAACAATACTCGTGCACATGGACTACGCCTAATTCACTTTCTCCTACTTAGTTTGTGATTCTCAACCAAGTATAATTAGTTTTCCTTTATACCAATGAACACCCATACTTTATTCATTATCAACAACAATTATAAACGACACAACAATTGCACAGTATAAAGGGGAGGGGAAACTCCCTGAACAATGAGTCCGCCCAACAATATATTAAGAATATCAATTTATAATGTACAAGTATGTCTTGGCACGACCAAGTCTCATACTTAGCCAAATTTACATCAATAAAACTTCATGCACGCCTTGCACGATGGGCGGGCGCTCACCCGAGCCACCAAGACACCCTTGCCAAGTCTCGGCACAACGACACAACCATACAACAACCCCGGGCACGTCTTCCCCAACACCTTCACCTCTCACCATGAGTGATTCCAACAAGTGCGTTTCACCAAGGAGAGCGCATGAGCTATGTGCTCATCTCTCCTCCAAAACTGCGCACTAGTCCTCTCTCCAAGAGCGAAGATCGAATGTGTGTTGTTCGAATGAGTTGATGAGTTGAACGCTCAATGCGCAAGTGTATATACCTATCGTTGGGTGTGGGTGGCTACCCAGCCGACCACCCACACACCCCTTCAACGCATCGTTTGGGCGCTCCAACAAGTTGGCCACACCCTCATCCATAGGTCGGCCACCCTTCACCCCAAACACTCCTCGCAAGGGTATAACCTTCGCACCATGCCTTAGTCGTTTTTACATTCTCGCACAATCTTCGTCGCACATCGTCGCATATCGTCCATCGTTCTGTCGCACGCCCGTTTGGTCGCTCCTCCGTTCGGTCACACACTCGCCCGTCGCACCTCCATCGCACGCTCGTCGTGTGCGCGCGCTCGGTCGCCCAGTGCCCAACCGTCGCACAACTCCGGAGGCGTTACATCCTCCTCCACATGAAGTCGTTATCGTCCTCAACAACATACCATCCTCCAAGCATCAATATCCATGATGTCAACTCCTCTACATACGGCAAACATCCTTGCAACATATGTAGAACTCCATCTCCACCATGTCTTACCTCAGCAACCAACTGTCACCAAGATAACCATACCAATGTACACATCCCATCGGTATGTCATATATCAGATACCCATGATCATCGACCACCCTATCACAATATCCCCATGCTGCTCTCCACCATGGAAGGCTGGTCCCTCCAACTCAAGCTACACGTTCACTGCAACAATGTGTCAACTCCATCATGTCATCATCACCATGTGCACGACTGCCATGATCCTCCAACAAGTGATAACACATCTCCACCATGTGCCAACATCTCGTCCCATCAATTTGTCATGTGTCCCATGTGAACACCTCTCTCCATCAGTGTGAACTGCTCTCCTCGACTGCCCAATGTCAACAGCTCCATGTGTCCCATGTGTCTCGTTGCCATGATACTCCAACATAATGCCAACATGCCCCTGTGCACTTCCGGGCCCCATGTCTGAACTAGTTGGGTAGCTAATCCAACCATCATGCTCAAACCATGAGAGTGAACAAACTCATATCACCACCAGTCGTTTCTCAAAACATCTTCCACATCCTAAACTCATCAAGAATAAACCATGTCCAGGTCCATGAAGTAGCCCTCATCTCATCTGCAACATGTCATGATGCTTGATGCCAAGCCATCCCTGCACCATCATACCTGCTCAAACTGCTTAAACGACTCACTGCCTTGAGTAGCTAACAATGAGCCCCATCTTCTTGTCCATCTAAGAAGATGTGGAGGGGTTAGAGACTGAAGGCTCACCCTCACTAATCATCTCAATCCATTTATCGGGATCCTCAATCTCCATCCTTTGTAGATAAGTGACCCGGTCCTCCTCTCGAACATCCGGCCTCACATATGCCTCCTCATCATCATCATCATCCTCAACCACTTCTAGCCTTCTTGACAAATCCAAGATACTATCTGAAAGTGTCTTGATGACCAATGATTGCTTGGTAAGCTTTGTCTCAACCATGGACAACCGCTTACTCATGTCACCCAATCTCTTCTCATCCTCCATTTGCATCACTGCCAACTTACAATCAGGCCTTGTTACTCCAATGGTAGGCACACCAATGGGTACATCTTCCCTTCCATCGTAAATGTACAACTTCTTCAAATGTGGATCAATCATAGCATCATATTGTTTCATGAATTCCATCCCCAGCACAGCCTCATAGTCATCCATCCGCACTATAGTGAAGTCCACCTTCCTTGTCCATTCACCAAGTGTTGTGTCCACCCTTTCAGCTACACCAAGAACTTCATCAGGAGGAGAATTCACTGTCTTCATATGTGCCTTGATAGGTACATATTTCAGCCCAATCCTTCTCACGGTATCTTCTCCCATGAAGTTGTGAGAAGCCCCACTACCTACCATAGTGAGCACATCAGCACCTCTAAACTTCATCCGAACATACTCCAACTTATTCATCTCAGGATCCTTCTGAGAGATCACCTCTGTAGCAGCAGCAACACCAAGTATCTGCATCATCCCCACAGAAGCACCTTCCTCTTTCGCATTAGATTGTGCAATCGCAGCCACTTTCGGTTTAGAAGGACAATTCTTCACCGTATGTGGTCCAGCACATATCCAACACTTCAAGACCTTCTTCGTCTTCGAACTGTCATCCGATTTCGAAGCATCACCTTTCTTCTTCTCTTTCGGCTTGTCGGACTTCTTCTTCCTATCATCAGAAGTCTCATCATAATGCTCCACCAACCTGTCCACGGCATCAAAAGCCTCCTCAAGTGTCTTAATCCTTTGTCTCTTCACCTCATTGCGTGCCCAAGGCTTCAACCCAATAATGAAATTGAACACCTTGTCCCTCTCGGCCATGTTAGGAAGTTCTAGGACCGCACTTGCAAACTCTCGCTGATATGTCTGAAGGTTCCCTTTCTGCTTTATGAATTTAATCTTCATCCTTGCTTCCCATGTTTCATCCCGAGAACTAAAATGGGCCCGCAAAGCTCCTTTCATCTCATCCCATGAAGTGATGTCACTAGCACTGCCACTAGCAATCTGGTCCATCCTCCTTCGTCACCACATCTTAGCATCCTTTGTTAGAAACTGAGCAGCTACCTTGACCTTTGTCTCATCATCAGATAGACCCAACTGTTCCAAGTATTGCTCCATGTCCCATAGAAAGTTGCTAAGAGTCTTTGTACTCCTTGTACCATCGAACGATTCTGGTTCCTTGACTTTCACATGAGGCACTCCTCCACCCGAGCCATGCCTCACGACCTTCTTCAACACCGCGACCTCATCCTTGGCTTGATCAAGAGATTTCTCCAAGTCCACGATCTTTGCAAGACCCTGGTCCCTTGCTTCTTCAACCTCCTTGACCCTTAATTCAAGTTGTGTACACATAAGATCAGTGTACTCGTGTTGAGTTTGGAGTTCATCAAGCTCATCCTTCATCTTCAAAGTTTCTTCTTGCTCTTTCACGACCAAGTCAGTATTCTTATTCCAATAAGCTTCCAAGTCCTCTATCTTCTCCAACGCTTTCTGAATAAACCCAAGGGTAGTGTCGTTGGCATCACGACTAGACCCAACCGAAGATTCAGCCATTTCCAATAGCCTTTTCCTTCCTTGCAACCTAGTCTCGACCATACAACAGCTTCACCTGCAACCCAAGTCCTTGATGCAACACTTATCAGGAAGTGTTTCACCAACCTCTTTCCTCTGCAAGTACCTGTCACCACAGTCACTTCTTCCAAGTGTACCCACACTTGCACTTCGTCACGAGCAACCCTGCTCAAACCAACTCCAACCGAGCTCTGATACCAACTCACGATAGTGTGGTGGGATCAACACTTCAGTCAACACGGTCATCAGCCTACTCTGATACCAACTGTCACACCCCCAAGCCTATGGTGATCTTTCAACCGTGTTGGCGAGGTGCGAAACCACCGAACACTTTCTTTTTAACAATACTCGTGCACATGGACTACGCCTAATTCACTTTCTCCTACTTAGTTTTTGATTCTCAACCAAGTATAATTAGTTATCCTTTATACCAATGAACACCCATATTTTATTCATTATCAACAGCAATTATAAACGACACAACAATTGCACAGTATAAAGGGGAGGGGCAACTCCCTGAACAATGAGTCCGCCCAACAATATATTAAGAATATCAGTTTACAATGTACAAGTATGTCTTGGCAAGACCAAGTCTCATACTTAGCCAAATTTACATCAATACAACTTCGTGCACGCCTTGCATGATGGGCGGGTGCTCACCGGAGCCACCAAGACACCCTTGCCAAGTCTTGGCACAACGACACAACCTCACAACCAACCCGGGCACGTCTTTCCAACACCTTCACCTCTCACCGTGAGCAATTCCAACAAGTGCGTTTCACCAAAGAGAGCGTATGAGCTATGCGCTCATCTCTCCTCCAAAACTGCGCACTAGTCCTCTCTCCAAGAGCAAAGATCGAATGTGTGTTGTTTGAATGAGTTGATGAGTTGAACGCTCAACGCACAAGTGTATATACCCATCGTTGGGTGTGGGTGGGCTGCCCAGCCGACCGCCCAAACACCCCTTCAACGCATCGTTTGGGCACTCCAACAAGTCGGCCACACCCTCATCCATAGGTCAGCCACCCTTCACCGCAAACGCTCCTCGCAAGGGTATAACCTTCGCACCATGCCTTAGTCGTTTTCACATGCTCGCACAACCTTCGTCCACATCGTCACATATTGTCCATCATTCCGTCGCACACCTGTTTGGTCGCTCCTCCGTTCGGTCGCACACTCGCTCGTTGCACCTCCATCGCACGCCCGTCATGTGCGCGCGACTGGTCGCTCGACACCCAACCGTCGCACAACTCGAGAGGCATTACACAAAAGGTATAAAGTAAATAGCATAGTATTAGAATAATGTGTCCTCTTGAGCCACATTAGCACTTGGATCATGCCACACATATTTTAAAAATGTATCAAATATCACACAGATTTAATAAAGTTGTAACAAAAAAGTGTATCAAATATCACACAGATTTAATAAAGTTGTAACAAAATAAATATTTAGGAGCAAAGCATTTGGAAAATCGAACAGAAAAGATGTAACAAATATTGAGGTGCGAGGTTAGCATTCGTAAAAAGGTCTTAACAAATATCTAATAACATATTACTATTTATTTATTAAATTATATGTACTTTATATCAGTGAGATATTGAAATTTGGAAATTGTATTAAAGTAAGTTTGTTAGTATATTTGTTCAATTATTTAATACTTGGAATTTAATACAATAATATTATTAAGGTAAATTCTAATAATATTTATCAAGGTATTATATTTAATCATATTATTAGTAAGCAATTAAAGTTAAATGAAAAAAATGTCTATTCGATCCAAGTACAATAATCCAAAACATTTTGGAGTTGTCTATAATGCGACTTTTTGGAGATTCCGGTGACGGAATCCGGTGGAAGAAATGAGGTTAAATCTTGATTTTTAACAGTTTAAATGGTTTTTTAACTGCATATTTGGATTCAGCGCCCTGGAAAACCCCTGGAGCCATTGATTGTGCAGAAACTAGCTATCAAACTTGGATTCAATGAATTGCTGCCGGATTTTGACCGGAAAAATCGCTGGAAAGGCTTTCAAAAAGTCGCGTTAGACTACTGCAAAACATTTTATTTAACTTATATGAATTACACAGTATTTAAATCAGTTAACTATTTGGCTACTGACTTGTATATTACAAAAAGAGTTAACAATTTGATAATTTTTTATTTATTTTTTGAAAAATCTTTTAATTCTTGAATTTTTATCAATAAAACATATTTTATTTTTTAATATAATTAAATAATTCATTTTATTCATTAATAATTTAAAATATAATTAATTAATTTTTTTTTTTAAATTTGAAATTTTATAAAAAAACTCCCTAGTTAATTAACGGGGACAACTGTAATAAAATTCAAAATTCATATAAAAAATTCTTATAAATTTTTTAAGACATATTTATAGACTTAGTAAATAGATATAATGCGCATGGAAGGCTACATTAAATTATTTGCCAAGCGATATATAAATATTTGCCTACAACAGTTTCGATATAGATAAAATTTTGAAACCTTTGAAATAGATAAATTTATGGCCAATCAGACTTGCACTGATGATCACAGTTTTATTAATTGCAAATAACTACGTCGAGGCGATTTTTCCCGCAAGATACAACATTGATCAATAAGTCGACTGAGTGCAATAGCGACCAGATATGGGCTAGACAGTGATTTTCCCTCGAGGAATGGCCCGAAGAGAACGGGATATGTTTCTGGTTACAAAAACGATACCAAATTCCCATAATTATATTACGTTTCATTTTATCAATTGAAATGATGCAATTATCATATTTTTGGAGTTATAGATTTATTAATGTATGGGATAATATATGTTAATTATGAATGTATTCGGTTATATTGGGCAATTTTTGGATTTAGGTAAGTACAAAATCTATATTACTTTAGTGTATTAATAAAGCTATAACTTTATTGGATTTAGGCAAATACAAAATTTTAAAGTTGGCATACACTGGGCGCACCCTACACCCCATTGCATTAATAAAGCTATAATTCCAGAATATTCAATAAAATTAGTCATTGAGAGGACATCATTAATTATTCATCTCTTTATTGCAGGATTAACATTTCAAATTCAACATTTTATTGTCCATTAATTTGAAGTTTATGTCATGCATTTATATTGTTCTAATCAATTTTCCAAAGTGTTTGGGTAATGGTACTTTAGACAATAGATATGCAAATTATTAAATTATTGATGATAAAATCAAGGCATCTGATGATTTTTGTATACATGCATCAATGCATTGATTTCAATATAAATGTAATTGATTCAACATTAACTATAAATTATAATATAAATATATCTTACATTTTTTGTGAGTAAAATATGTATGTTTTTAATTTTAATTAAAAACTATGATTTAGCTACTCCACACCTTTTATTGATAAACATAAAAAACTCTTTTGTGAAAGAGATATAGAAAAACCAAAGAGTTATACCAACTAATATGGTGGGAGCTCGTGAAAGCCTTATATGATATGATATTTTTTTAAATACATGCCCAATTAACAAATGAAATACATAGAATACAATTCATTTCATTAACAATAAGGTTGTAGATTAACGAATATAAAGTTGTTGTAAGTGTTTTTTCATAATTCTGTTCTGTTTACCTCAAACCAGAGATTTATTTTTCAAGAATATTGCAAACTTTTTTATTTTTTTTTTCTCCAAGGTATGGTGCATTCCTCTAGGCTTTCTTTCTTGTACTAGCATAATATGCACGTCCTTTTAATCCCTTGTTGATAATAGCAATGGAACTGACTGGGTGCTACAGTTTGTCTAATATCAGGGGCAGTCCCAGATGAATAAAGCAGCATGGCGGTATTGGCTTGTTCGATTTTCAAGGGCCATTTACACGCAGGTGTGTACTACTTTCCTGGTTTTAATGGTAGCCCATAACTACATATTGTTTACCCTGCCTTTCGTTTCTGCATAGAATACAATTCATTTCATTAACAATAAGGCTGTAAATTAACGAATATAAAGCTACTGTAAATGTTTTTTTCATAATTTTGTTTTGTTTACCTCAAACCAGAGATTTATTTTTCAAGAACATTGCAAATGTTTTTTTTTTTTAATTTTCTCTGAGGTCTTGTTGCACAAAAATTGTCACTTTGACTTTCTGCAATCAATATGAGTCTACCACCACTCATACGTACCTCCTTTGCAAGTCTTAAACCTCAGCTTTGCATATCAATCTTTGAAAATGAGAGAAAGTCCTTAAAAAATATCTTAAACTCTGGTTTCGCACTTTCTCTTAGCATTACGTGTGGTACCGCACTCATTGGTCATGTCCCCTGTGCATCTGACCGCTCTGTATCTGCATTTATGGGTTCGAACCCCTGTAAAAGTTAAAAAGGCGCAAGTTTATTCTTAAAAACTCACTTTGAGTCAATTCTGGAAGCTTCTAGAGGGAATCTTGCGCTGGCAAGTTTGCTCCTTGAGGGTGTATGCATCCCATTCCTTAAGGAGTAACCCTTGATGTGGAGGAGCTTTCCCCTTGAAGTGAGGACTTCTATTCCCTTTCAATGGTGGGACCTGTACCTCCTTCCCTTTGCACTTTATAAAAATGAAAGCTTTGGGGCTGGTTACTTGGAGGGTTGAAAGCTTATTTTTTTTAGGGTAAATGTTGCTGGAACTTAGTTTTCCTTATTGAGCTTTTGAGAAGAAAAGATCACCATACCTTTTGATCCCATTTGGAGAGAGTGAGGTTGTCAAAGAGTAGAGGAGATTTCTTGCTTGGACCCTGGAAGAGCTTGTACAGCTCAGGCACCAAGGTTGTAAAGTTCTTTCTTTTTCAATTAATAAAATCAGTTATATTTTTTCTTTAATAAGTTGGTTAATGGTTTATTTCATAGACTCCTTGATCACTATGGATTGAACATGATTTATATATAGCTATGCAGTTGTTCTTTGATGCTGTGCTTGTTTGTGTTTGCAGGTTATTAAAAGGAAAACTCTTTGAAGCTGTTGGAGCAAGGCTGCCACAAACTAGCGCTAAAACACCTCTTAGTTTTTATTAATGAATCGTAATATGTTTAGAGAAAAGTAGATTTGCTTGTCTTGCTTGTTGCGAGATATCGATTGATACTAGGGAGATCGGTCTTGTCCGCAAGAACAGTTTATCCGCTTAACAGGTCTGGTGCATTCCTTTAGGTTCTCTTTCCTGTAAAAAAGGGTGCACCCCAAACACAACGCATCAAAAAAATACCAAAAAGAAAAATCATTGCCAAAGAAGAATACGATGCCAGAAATAAAAAATCATTTCCATAGAAGAATAGAAATGTAAGAAAAACATTTCAAATAAAATCACTGTTATACTGCTTAAACAACTACTATGCCACTGGTTCTCATGTTGCTTACCTTGCTTACCTTGTCTTCTACGGTGCAGGTGCAGATGAAAGGAGTCTTCATTTCTGTCACTCCTCCATTGCTGCCACTCCTACCATTGCAGACTTCAGCGAGGTTTTCAGAAAGAATGAATTTATCCAGTCTGCTGAAGATTATGAGTACATCTTCAAAACTTCGATGCAGATTAGTTCATGAAAGTCTTCCACATAATTTCTGAAGCGTGCTTCCATGTGTTTTCTCTAGAATCAATTTATCCAATCTTCTAAAGGTCAGAACTTCAATGCATTAGGACACTTGGAAGAAGCCGTGGCAGTTGTAGAAGAAGTCGTGGCACATGTACATGCAGCGACAGTGGTGATGGTTCAAACTGCCTATCCTAAGTTTTAATAAAAGTACACAGGCGAGCCCCAAACTCTTTATCCTAAGTTTCAAGAAAATTATACAGTCGAGCCGGCAATAAGAGGTCGAAACAAAAAAATTGGATAAAAGTCTATTGCGCAAAACATTTTATTTAAAACATTAGTTTAAACATGAAATATACGGGAAATTTTATTTGGTCAAAGCGATTTAATAGGAAGTGAATGATCGATCGATTTCTATAGTCCCTACTATGCCAGAGGCAGGGACTAATAAGGGTGGCAGAGAAAAGCTGAGATATGTAAAAGCGATCTCTAGCTTGAAAAACCCAAATATGTGAACAGTGTAATAGCACAAAATATAGGGCTCTTCAGTTTGCTGAGGGCAATATTCACACATACCTCTAAAATACATATTGAGTATGTACAAGATATATACAAAGGGTTATGGAGGACTCAGTCATTTTGATGATAATATATTAGGGCCATAAAATTCTTACCTATTATTATTTGTGATTTTTTGCTACTTGTTTCATTAAAGTAAATTTATATTGATGTTTAATCAATGGGTGCATGTGATTGCAATATTAATGTTGTTGAACTATTTTTTATTGTCCTTTCAGAGACAAGGTAGAGACATCATCCAGTTTAAAGAATTATGCCTCTTGGCATTGCAAGACAATGAAGTTGTATTCAAACACTTTTTCTGTGGTTGACAATAGGTCTATGGATGAAAACATGGTCAAGCTGAAAATCCATGCAGAGGTCACATTCATTAACATTTTTGTGACACATAAAGGGATTATCTAGGGTGGAGGATGTTGATTTACATGGAGAAGGTTAGGGTTTCTTGTAAGAAGTTTTTAATTAGGGTTTTGACAAACATGCTAGCTAGATCCATGTAGTTGTCCAAATCACTGGGTTTAACCTCAATGGCTAATGTAAAAACAGACATACCAACATTCAACACAAAAAGTGGATCACAACCTTCTTCAGTAGTCCATCATGATTGTGCTACAACATTAGGGTTTCTATCAACCTCCATTATTCCCCGCACAATTTCTTGTATGATTATTATGTTGATACTTCTCATCATAATACCAACAACCTAGTTGAGATTGATTCCAACATGTAATAGTCACTAGATGAGAAAGAGTCACGAGGAAGCTCAAGAGTCGTGAGGGTAGGTCAAAGGTCACAATAAGTATACCCTTATGCCTCATTTCTAGGGCACTTTAGCACTTAAGCTTAGACAAGGTGTGCATAGTTGATATGTGCTTGAAGAGTTAGACATGGCCAACTCTTGGGGTCTAGGAGGGTGATTTGTCATGAGGCTAGGGTTTTGCCTTGGATAATGGTATGAGCAACCCATGTTCCATTGTTAGGCTTTGACGGTCTTAAGGATATGTACTTGTATTCGCAACAACATTAATAAGAAGTGCTTCATATTTTACATTGATTCTCATGCCTTTCATATTGGTTGTATTGGCATTGTGGTTGTGTGTGTTTGTGTTTTCATGTGAAAAATATGTTAATGAATTAGTTTGTGACTTATGGCTTGCATATATACTTTGAATCCTTTCTTTCTCACTCGATGTCATGTTGGTGACCTATTGCAAATTGATTTGCAATTAACCTCTGACATGTTTTTGTTTAAATATGTCTGAGATGGTTTCAACTCACTAATCCTTATTATGGAATACTTTTCCTTATTATTGTTATTGCATCCTTGTATTTCATTATTCAGGTTGTTAATTATGGGTTGACCTCACTCCCATAATCCAGGAAATTCATCCTTGTCCTCGCTATAACAACATCACATTCAATAACCAAGAGAGAAACATGCATGGTGGTAGTTGGGCCCACATACTGATGGGGATCCTATCCCAAACAATGAGCTATAATTGGGAATTCACACTGGGGAGACCCCTTGGATGCTCGCGGGACATCCAACACTATCAACACATTACTAGTGTTAGTGAGTCTCTATGTGGTTTGAGAGCCCGACAACCAGGCAACTCCTATAATTATTAATCCAATTGATGCTCTTCCTTGCATAGTCCAACTTAAATCCTATTTTTTGTGTGAGCCGTATGGTATATTCCTAGGTTCCATTATTTTCAAATATGTTATACATAATTGTTGGTACCCTTCCACTCCCTCTGTCATTAGTGCTTTGCACTGGTTTGCGATCCATTAAAGGGTGCAATGGTTGAATCAATCCATGTTGCAGGCAATTATCACTATCTAGGATGATACACCTGATCTCCCATGCATCCTACATCTTTAATTTCTATAAGGTTAGCGCCATTACCCACCTTCCTTGCCATGGTAAACCTTCTACTAAATGTGTTGCTCTTCGATCATGTAAAGGGCCACCACAATCCTAATACATTAAATTTCAATATTATAATAGTTACAAGGGGCATATTACCACACCACCCTCCCTATTGGCTAGGTGGGGAGCTGACAACCTACCTCCTTGCTTTGTGCTCATCACCCCATCTAGGGAATGAATGAATATTAAAAAAATAAGTAACATTAAATTTAATGATTCATTTGATATTCTATTTTTAATCATAAATATATATTGTCCAATGTCTTCCAATTACAATATATGGAGTTCAACAACAAATGCTTCTCAAAATTCAGAAGATGCAAAAGTATGATGTACAACTTTGAAAGCAAGTTGACAGAGGAAGAATTAATGAATGACCTCCCTCTTGCTTTTAAAGGTGAAAATATTATTATAATTAAACTATTAATGATGAAAAACATAATGTAAATTATCAATCCCTCCCTAGACAAGACTGTGGCAATCAATTTTCATGTTGGCTACTATTTATTTAGCATTGACGATTACAAATTATAATGTTTAACTTTATAAATAAATAAAGTATTTTTTATTATTATTGGAAAAAAAATTGCTAACTTTTAATTGGATGAAAATTTAGATCTCTTATTTAAAGCTTGTTGCCATATGTCCCGTGTCACCTATAAAGTTTACTAACCCAAGCATTCATAACTATTCATTTGTTAATATTTAATTGGATAAAAAATTGGAGATCTTATTTAAAGCTTGGTTTCATATCTCCCATGTCACGGATAAAGTTTGCTAACCCAAGCATTCACCAGTATTCACGAGCATCATACTTTTGGCAACAACTTTTTCAAGATGATATTGTAACCCAAATTCTAGATAAACTGTGGATATCACAGATAAAAACCGATAAAATTTGTTATGTTCTTGGCTAAGTAAATATTTAGTTGAGTTCGTTAATGTAATTGTTTTTTTATTTGGTTGCATCTCAAATATGATTTTTTATGTATGTATTTCTTTCTTTCTTTCTTTTTACGGGGATTTGAACCGGTGACTTATCATAAGGAGTGCTTTAACAGCGCATTCATTCACCGTCAATCCAAAGCCCCGTAAACTTTTATGTATTTCATTCACTTAATATTGTGTAATTTAATTTCACTTTTCTTTATCATATTTTCTCTCAAGATTTCATACACGGGAGTGAAACTTCTATATATATGAATTTGCTCAATGTTTCTGGTTATGGTGTTTAAGAAATATTAAAAGAGCTTAACTAAATAAATAGTTCCCCGACTATTGCAGGAGGAGACTTTGTTTGCATCATGGTGGGACATTGTAGCCTTTGTCATGTGAAAGAATTCGCCACCTCCCTTCGGTCTCAGGGGACGGATGTCGACTTTGGTTGCAGCGCACATCAATAATCCACTTATGTCATCTCTTTCTCTTAGATTTTAATGACCTCACCAACTGGTGTGCAACCAATATCGTTTCTTTCTTAGCTTATCCCTCTTATTTGGTTTTTTTGTTTAAGATTATATGGGGTTCGCTCAGTGCTTTAGTCGCTCTCTTGATCACAATTCACGTTTTAGACACGGGAAGCCGCAACAAAATAGCAATGAACGATCATAATAATATTAAGGAATTTTAATAATACTTTAGAGGCGAGAGAATTCCATTGCCATGTTGAGCACTCACTTCAAATCTTTTCTGACTCACAGGAGTGAAATATCAATCTTCAGATTGAATTTGGTATTGGTTTGCCTGATTTAAGCGAAAGAATTCCATTGCCACCTTGAGCACTCACTTCAAGATTTTTTTTGAACTCACATGAGAGAAGTATCAATCTTTAAATGAATTTTGAACTGGATTTGTGGTTTCAACAATTGAGTTTACTTAACTGCAACTATTAAGCTTACTAGATTATTAGAAATATCGAAACAAGATTATTTTTATGTCGATTGCAAGTTCTCTAATATATTTAGACATGCAACAACAAAATGTGTGTTTGCCATATCAATTTTAAAGGTTTAAAATGAACATGTAAACTCCCACTAACAAAATATATAGCAAAGGCACTAACTATATAAGGCTTTTGTTTGAGTTTTTCCCCTTTTGCAACAATCTATGGACCAGTGGAAAGTCTCATCATGACTCTTTACCATTTTCAACACTCCAAGTAAACTTTGACGTCAACCAAGTGATCGCTGCATAGCCAACCATTCTTTCATCAACCACTGGGAAAGATATAATTGTGTGTAAGTCATACTCCCTTGCAAATACAAATAGGACTATTCCTTGAGGCAACGCTGCCTACAATCCGCAGAATATATACATCGTTTTGTTATATATTATATAATGGTATTTATCATGCAGTACTGTTAAAAACGTTTTCTATACTGTAGGGTTTTATCTTGTAAAAAGAGAACAACAAGACAGGTAGACCTGCATAATGGACAGATGCCACACGGTTCCCTGAAGACCAGCTGCAGTTGAAGCGATGCCCATGAAAACTGGTCTGGCAAGAAAACGCATAAGAATCGCTAACAATACAAGAGATTCTGGGTTGCAGCGCTATAACCCTGCAATTCAACACAATTAGAATTATTAACTAGATTTGGTGTTATAAAAAATAATTACTTAATCACACACCAACTAACCGCCGAATTTACATGCTTTGCCAAGGTCTTAAAGTTATCGGATTTGACAAACAAACACATGGAAGATTACATTAGTATACGTATAAAGAAAACATAACATTAGTATACGTATGAAGAAATAAAACATACACATCGAGTTTGTGAATTATATAATTTATGAAGCATATGGATTATTTTAATTTGTTCGTTATTATCCATTATGCCGTACTCTGGAAATATATATATTTTTTTTGTTAATTATTATTAGTTTTATTAGTTAAGTATGGTTTAATATAAATTATAATGTTTAATTTTGAGAAATAAATATTAACTTTTCAATAATATTAGAAAAATTAATCAAAGTGGGTAGTTGATTTTGCGATGCTAATGTTAAGAAATATTATATAAATGAAGAGATTTAATATTCAAATAATGGAAACATTATTTTTCAAAATATTGATTGGACCAGAATTTGAAGGTCTTATTGCAGCCGTTGCAAAATGGAATGTCATGTGGATAATTACTGAGTCTTTTTATGCCATAATTTATAGATGCAATTGCAATATTTATGTCATAATATTTTGCAATATGTTTTAAGTTTCATATGAAACTACGTAAAAATAAAATCCTTGAAAATAACTTAAAATGACATAAATGACATACTTATCATTAATTATTGCCCAGCATAATTTAAGTAAATATTTTCATTAAAAAAATAAAAACAAATATATTTAAGTTATTGTGCAACATTATTTATGTGTTCTTCAACACTTTAACATTATTTAAATTTACAAACTTACTAATAGTTACTCTCAACTAAAATTAATGTAAATCCTTGCTTTTTTAAAACTAAAAACCTATTTTCATTAATAAATTTTCGAGAGAAAAACTAATAGATTTTCCTAAAACACATAATAAAAAATAATTATAATCATGGTCATGTGTGACTTTCAACTGAAACTTATAGAGTTATTATGGAAGTGATGGGAATGGAATCCATATTATATAATATGTTAAGAATAAATTTTCATTTTAATCAAATATCTATATTTATTTTTGTTTTTTTGAGAAGAATAAAATCTTAATCTATGATAAGTATTTTTTTTAAATAAAATCTTAATCTATTTTATAACTCGGGCTCCCAGATCAAAAAGGTGATTTTACACATCTCAACTCAATTTTAAGGTGAAATTAATTCATTTTTGATACATATAATCTTTAACTCCAAACTGAGATCATTTTCATTTTCGTAAAATCTGAACTTTACTAACAAGAATCAACTACATCACAATTTCACCTCTGATTTAATTAAAAATTTAATTTATAATAATAAATTCAAATTATAATCTAATAAATTTATGAATTATAAATTTTTATGGAATTATTTTTCCCCATTTTAATTTTAATGAATAAATAAATTCAATATAAGATAAATTAAGTAATATAATTAATAATATTATTTTCTATAAAAAATAATAATAATACCGGTAGTTATTGAAATTTAAAACTATTCTATACCATTTACAATTTTCTTTACAAATAAGGAGGGTTGTAGAGCTAGCAAGTCCTCACTGAGAGGTAGTAATTTTCATTAACTTGACAACATCACCAACTTCATTGTAATAGCCCAAAACATCTCCCTTCAATTACGATTACATGTCTCCACGACGAGGACCTTGTGATCGAGATTTTGTCTTTCAAGAGCCCACATGTCACCGAGATTTTGGCTTTCAAGAGCCCACATGTCACGAAATGAGAATGAAATCGCATTGGAAAATCTAGCTGCAGATTGAGACCAACATAAATACTTCTATCTAAGCCCGAACGAGAGCAAGCAAGTTAAGGTGACCTATATCTGTAACCTCAACTCCGTTTTTGGCTTGGTTCTAGATATTTCGTGGTATGATTTCATTGTTTACCTGTCAATTGGAGATATGATGTGGAAGCAAGGCATGAGAGCAAACCTAAATCAGAAGATCTTCGAGTTTCTATCAAACAAGAAACAACCTCTCTAGCCCGTAAAATAAGTTGAGATCCCTCATCCGTTCATGCACAACAAACACCCTATAAATAATTCCAATATGCACATGTAAGAAAATAAAATTAAGTAAAGAGTAAAGGAGTGAGAAAGGCTTCCTGAACAGAGAGGTGATGCGACAACTCTGTCGGGGTATTGAACAGAGTCATTGGCAGCAAATTAATGTTTGTGATTTCTTAGAGCAACTACGTCGGGGTACTTTCCAAGCCCACTCGCAGCAGAGCAACACTAGAAATCTATTTTAATATTTTGAACAAAATAATCCCTCTACCTTGTTATCTGCATCATCATTAACTACCGGCATGTGTAAGCTTCTGATATGGTGTTTAATGACTAACAGGACCAACTCGAGGCACAGGGGAAGGGCATATATGTAAAATTTCAAATAAACCTAGGAGTACCCATAGTACCTGGTTCAATACTTCCTTGCATCATCCACAAGACTCAAGATGTTGTAGGGACGTAACTAGAGATGTTGGATTCTACTAGTGGTTTGACAATTGTTGTAGCCGCTACAACAACACCAAAAATTTAGGGACCCCCACTCTTGCCTAAGGTCGTTAGAATTGTGGTCAGGTTTTTGATTAGCTAATCTCCCCGTGAATTGTTCCTATCAAACCCTCTCGATGTGCCCATTCATGTGATGTATGTTGCACTCGTTTGACTAGTTTTATCTCATGACTGCATTAATTGGTCATTAAGATTTTGAAGGTTTGTTGCTTCAACAATGCATTAAAAGTCTCCTGTAATTTTCAAACTCATATTTCTATAATTTTCATTGCAACCAGTGGAGACAATGTATGTGGACAGATAAAACTTCAATTTGGTTTTCATTATGTTGACCATAATAGGGTTTGGGAGATACCCTAAATTGTCAAAAGAAAGATTCTCTCCATGTTTTAACCTAATTTGTATACCTCTATAGGCACATTCTCATCAAACTTGTACAACATTATGGTAAGCATCATTACATTTCATATTCCCCAAGGCTCATGATTGGTTCCCCATCTAAGCATGTGCATTAGTGTTTGTGGTAACTGTTGTCTCTTTCGAATCCCTATGTCATCGTGAGTGCCTTCAATGTGGTTTTCAAGGTTTAGGTCGATAAAGAGATTCCACTCGCGCATGCAAGATAATTTTCATAAACCGTAACCTGTGGCTTGTGTCTTCTCTCAAAAGTGAATCTAAAATATTTTAGGCATTCACATAGATGAGGTGAATATTTTATGGACTTTGTGGAACTCAATTACACCAAACTTTTAATTTCCTTATTTATTATATTTGATGCTTTATAATGAGACACATATGAATTCATTATACTCCATAGTTTGACTGATTTATAACTCATTATGACATGTAGAGAAATATTTTCAATCATTCAACAAGACCCTAAAGGGGATGGCAGACACAATATAGTGTGTATGCCTTAAAGAAACTCATTTACTCACCAGGATCATTGGAATAATATCTTTAAAAATGGAATGAAGGCCTCATTTCCCAAATATTCATGGTTATCACAATGTTGTGCTAAGTAATAATCACTCTTTTCCCACTTATGGAATAATCCAATAATTTCAAATAGGGGCAAGGTAACGTGCTCAAGTCCTTATTAAGGCACGATGGAAGGATGAAGAATTAAATATATACAACACAACAAAGGACATTTCGAACTATGGTCATTAGGGTAGATTATTTGGGACCACAATGTTTTTCAAGGCCTATATATATGAGGTCATGGAACTAATGCTAAAGACACATGCAAGAAGGTTTAAGTCATCGACCCATAGATTCAAGCCCGAAACGTGAATGGGGTATTCTGAAAGGTTCAAAGGGCAATGTCATTGAGTATACATGCATCATAATATAGGATAATATAGCTAATTCATATGGCACAAGAATCATTGCTTGAATTTGTTGAGAGGCAAGGTTAGATTTGCATCAAACTAAGGGGCATTGGGCTTTATCTACTTGAAGCATCCAAGACCATGTGTTGTGCCAACAAATATCTATAACTGAAGGCGTTGAAGGGCATGAAAGCATGTGTTGTAACTTGTTGCAATACTTTCAATGTGGAAGGGGAACAACGCCATGGTTTCATATCCAACAAAATGGCCATCATGTAGCGCCACAGTGTGCAGCCATGTCATGCGTCAATAACATGAGCGAACCATTGCTGGTGCAATATATATTGCATTGGAAATTTCGAACCATAGAGTGTTGGCCATGCCATATGTTGGCATATCATCAACGTTGCACCACTGTCATGACGGGTTGGGAAAATTAGGCTCTGGTCACTCATTTGCAATACCCAATAGTTATCGGAAGTACAAACGTGTTGTAGAGGATTTAAGAGTTTCTAGGCATCAACGGGTAGCAACACCGCATATATATCACTATTCATGAGACTAAGAGGGTTTCTTAATGGAGAACGTCTCGCGTCCTCTACAACACCATGGTATTTTATGGTAGATAGTGATCATGTTATTCAGCTCAAGGAATTTTCCTGGTAGTCTGGTACATAGCCTCTTTATTTGACAGAGAGTAATCATTTGAAATCACAGATTCAAATTGACAGAGAGTAATCATTTGAAATCACAGTTTCAAATATATTCATATTGGGATGCCACTCAGTAACAATGGAAAGCGATACATTGTAAGGTACTACTACAAGGATTATCAGCACAATTCTCCTCGATCAGGATCGATGAAAAAGTTGTTTTGTGCATTGCATGAGGATTGTGCCTCCTCTTATTGCTTTGGTTCTTGCATCAATGAGAATGAAAGACTGCAATAGTTGAAAGATCACATATGTCAGAAGCATCATTGATCTAGTTCCCTTCTGTTGTGCAACTGCCCGATGCAACCATCACACATTTATGGATTTTGTTTGATGTTCCGACTTACAATTGGAAGAGAAATTGTGATTAGACCATTAGGTCATAAGGTCGCGATCATGAGCCATAACGAAGAATCCATAAGGTGCAACCCATGTTATGATGCGACCATGTGACCCTTTCCTCAAAACACATTCTACTTCTGTGACTTTCATTAGTCACAATCCGTCCTGCAGGTCCCAAGATCGCATGCCACGGCCTTAAAGAAACATCCATAGCATGCAACCTATCTACGATGCGACTTTGCGACCTCCACAGGTCACAATCCATCACATAGGTCGTCTTTTCTTCAACAGATCGCCAATTTTCAAACTTCCTCCGTCGCTTTCCTAAACGCGATTAGCATTCTTATAACTGAAGGTCACACCCGAAGCCTTCACCATGAATCTAGTGCATGATTGCGACCTACGCCACTATCCGGTGTTGTGACCATAGTGAAAATTGTGCTCATAAACATAATTACCCTCGCCTTTTGAACTTGCAAATGCAAAGTGCGAGAAGGGCCTCAATTTATGTTTTCATTCATAATTATGACTTGGCCTAGGTCACATTTCTAACTGCGACTTGGCCAAAGTCGCACTCCCAAATGTGATGGATCAAGTGATGCATTTTAAACGTTTATTTAAAGTTATTTAAATGATATATCGAATTAGATGACATTTGTGATGATTGAAACACATATTAGGGAATTCTTAAGAGCGGTGGAGGGATACCATATATTGAAACATCACTTGAGAAAATGATATAGGCTCAATTACAATGGCATGTTTAATGATATAGTCATAACAACCTTTGGGCATTCCAAAGATATTTTTAGGACAATTAGAAATAAGGGTAGTTAAGAAAAGGAGAGATATATAAAAATAATCTCTACTTTGAAAAACCCAAATATGTGAACAGTGTAATAATACAAAATATAGGGTTCTTTATTTTTCCAATGTTCCACCAAGGTTCCGGGACGAAGGGGCGAGGGAGCGAGGACACGTGGGAGCGCCCTATGCAAAAGCTCCTCACCAATTTTTAGGAAACGTGGGGCGACGTCAGGGTCTTAAAAACTTATAAATATAAAATATAATTTATAAATTGAGTCCACTATGACAATTGGGTTTGAATTGAAAAGTTGCAAAGCATGATCATTGACATGAATATCATTATCTAATATCATAAAAATTTAAAGTTCTAATTTATAATCATACATCATACATTATGATTAAAGTTTAAACCATATTGATGTTCCACTTCCTACTATGAACATTGAATACTGAACAGTGAATATTGACTTAAAATTATAAAAGTCAAGTCTGATACATCATACATCAAGAGTCAAAATTTTATAGAATTATAAAAGACTAAAGTCAAGTCTGATACATCAAGAGTAAAAAATTTATAGAGTCAAAATAACATAAGAACATCAACATATCAAAAGATAAACGAGCATAATTTTGCTCAAGCCTCAGGGTAATGCCCGGTTAGTCTCTGCATCCAGTTGCTGCATGAATAAATCAGGATCAACCATATCACCATCTGAATCTGAATCACTGGCATTCTCAAACATGCTAGGTGGCATGCCAACCAACCCCATCTGTCTCTCATCAAATCTCTCCTCCATATCTACCTGTGCATCATCCTTTGGATCAACATCCCATCATGTTGTTGGTACCTTCAAATACTCAGGTGTCTTCCTAAGCTCAGGACGTAGGGCACTGTGCACATCAACTAACTTCTTCGCTCTTTTAGAGGTAAGCTTGTTCCTCTTGATAGAGTGGATGAAGCTATATGTGGACCAATTCCTCTCTGCTACAGAGGAACTAGGAACATCTTGTGAATGGAGTGAGGGGCTAGGGCGAATAATAAATTAAATTTTATAAAAAAACGTATTGAAACCCTAAATATTAAAAGTAATGTTAAATTTTAATTATAAACAAAATTTTGTTTTAAAAAATTGGGCCCCTCGACCTTCCACATCCCCCCTCGACCGCCCTCGACCCCTCACAACCCCCTTTTGGAAACAACCCCTCAGTACAAGGAAACAACCCCCCTGGCATGTACCCTGTTTTTTGGGAGCGTGGGGAAACGAGCCCTTCTCGTCCCAAGTCGACAGAGCGTAGGAGAGCTAGGAAACTAGACCCCTAGGGGGGGCGGCGAGTCCTTGTGGAACACTACATTTTTCTAAAGGCAACATTCACACATACCTCTAAAAGACATATGAGTATGCACAAGATATATACAAAGGGCTACTTGTTTCATTAAAGTAAATTTATATTGATGTTTAATTTAATGTGTGCATGTGATTGCAAGATTAATGTTGTGGAACTATTTTTTATTGTCCTTTCAAAGACAAGGTAGAGACATCATCCAGTTTAAAGCATTATGCCTCATGGCATTGCAGGACAATGAAGTTGCATTCAACACTTTTTATGTGGTTGACAGTAAGACTATGGATGAAAACATGGTCGAGTAAGCTTAAAATCCTTGCAGAGGTCACATTTATTGACATTTTTGTGACATGGAAAGGGATTATCTAGGGGTGGAGGATGTTGATTTGCATGGAGAAGGCTAGGGTTTCTTGTAAGAAGTTGTGCAATTAGTGTTTCGACAAACATGCTAGTTGGATCCATGTAGTTGCCTAAAGCACTAGGTCAAACTCAATGGCTAGTGTAATAACAAACATATCAACATTCAACACAAAAAGTGGATCACAACCTTCTTCAGTAGTCTGTCATGACTACACAACAACATTAGGGTTTCTAGGAACCTCCATTATTCCCCGCACAATTTCTTGTTTGATTAATATGTTGATATTTCTCATCATAATACCAACAACCTTGTTGATATTGATTCCAACATGTAATAGTCACTAGATGAGAGAGAGTCATGAGGAAGCTCAAGAGTCATGAGGGTAGGTCAAAGATCACAGTAAGTATACCCTCATGCCTCATTTCTAGGGCACTTTAGCACTTGAGCTTAGGCAAGGTGTGCATAGTTGATATGTGCTTGAAGAGCTAGACACAACCAACTCTTGGGGTCTAGGAGGGTGATTTGTTGTGAGGGTAGAGTTTTTCCTTAGATAATGGTATGAGTAGCCAATGTTCCATTGTTAGGCTTTGACAGTCTTAAGGACATGTACTTGTATTTGCAACAACATTAATAAGAGGTGCTTCATATTTTACATTGATTCTCGTGCTTTTCATCTTGGTTGTATTGGCATTGTGGTTGTGTGTTTTTGTGTTTTCATGTGAAAATTATGTTAATGAATTAGTTTGTAACTCATGGCTTGCATGTCTACTTTGAATCCTTTCTTTGTCACTCCATGCCATGTTGGTGACCTATTGCAAATTGATTTGAAATTAACCTCTGACATGTGTTTGTTTCAGTATGTCTAAGATGGTTTCAACTCACTAATTCTTCTTATGAAATACCTTTCCTTATTAGTGTTATTGCATCCTTGTATTTCATTATGCAAGTTGTTAATCATGGGTTGACCTCACTCCCATAATCCAAGCAGTTCATCCCTGTCCTTGCTCTAACAACATCACATTCAATAGCCAAGAGAGAAACATTCATGGTGGTAGCCGAGCCCGAATACCAGATGGGGATCTTATCCCAAACAATGAGGTCTAATTGAGAATTCACATTGGGGAGACCCCCTAGATTCTCACGGGACATCCAACACCGTGAACATGTTACTAGTGTTAGTGAGTCTGTATGTGGTTTGAGAGCCTGACAACCAAGCGATTCCTATATTTATCAATCCAATTGATGCTCTGCCTTGCATAGTCCAACTTAAATCCTATTTTTTGTGTGAGTTGTATGGTATATTCCTAGGTGCCATTATTTTCAAATATGCTATACATAATTTTTGGCACCCTTCCACTCCCTCAGTTGTTAGCGTGTTTCACTAGTTCGCGATCCATTAAAGGGTGCAATGGTTGAATCAATCCATGTTGCAGGCAATTATCACCATCTAAGATGATACACCTGATCTCCCATGCATCCTACATCTTTAACTTCTATAAGGTTAGTGCCATTACCCACCTTCCTTGCTACAGTAAACCTTCTACTAAATGTGTTGATCTTGGATCATGTAAAGGGCAGCCACAATCCTAATACATTAAATTCCAATACTATAATAGTTGCAAGGGGCATATTACCACACCGCCCTCCCTATTAGCTAGGTGGGGAGCTGACAACCTGCCTCCTTGCTATGTGCTCATCACCCCATCCAAGGAATGAATGAGTATTAAAAAAATAAGTAACCTTAAATTTAATGATTCATTTGATATTTTATTTTTAACCATAAATATATATTGTCCATCATGCTCGAATTACAATATATGGAGTTCAATAACAAATGCCTCTCAAAATTCAAAAGATGTGAAAGTATGATGTACAACTTTGAAAGCATGTTGACAGAGGAAGAATTAATGAATGACCTCCCTCTCGTTTCTAAAGGTAAAATTATTATTATAATTAAACTATTAATGATGAAAAGATAATTATTAACGATTATTGGTAAATTATTATTAGTCCCTGCCTAGGCAAGACTCTAGCAATCAATTTTCATATTGACTACTATTAGTTTAGCATTGACCATTACAAATTATAATGTTTAACTTTAAAATGAATAAAGTATTTTTTATTATTATTAAAAAAAAAATGCTAACATTTAATTGAATGAAATTTTGGATCTATTATTTAAAGCTTGGTGCCATATGTCCCAATGTCACCGATAAAATTTGGTAACCTCAAGCATTCATCAGTATTCATTTGTTAACCTTTGTTAAAGGTTAATTGAATGAAAATTTAGATATCTTATTTAAATCTTGTTGTCATATATCTCATATTACCGATAAAGTTTGCTAACCCAAGCATTCACGAGCATCATGCTTTTGGCAACAACTTTTTCAAGATGATATTGGGATATTGTAACCCAAGTTCTAGATCAACTGTGGATATCACAAATAAAAACCGATAAAGTATGTTAATGCTCTTGGGTGAGTAAACATTTAGTTGAGTTCGTTAATGTAATTGTTTGTTTCATTTTGTTAAATTCGTTTATGAGTTTCGTTTTGGTTTCTTCTGGTCTCAAATATGATTTTTTTTTATGTTATGTATTTCATTTGCTTGTGCAATTTAATTTCACTTTTCTTTATCATATTTTCTCTCGAGTTTTCATACACGGGATTGAAACTTCTATAGGAGACTTTGTTTGCATCATGGTGGGACAGTGTAGGCTTTTCCCTGTGAAATAATTCGCCACCTCCCTTCGGTCTCAGGGGACGGGTGTCGACTTTGGTTGTAGCGCACATCAATAATCCACTTCGGTCATCTCTTTCTCTTAGATTTTAATGACCTCACCACCTGGTGTGCAAGCAATATCATTTCTTTTTTATCTTATCCCTCTTATTTGGTTTTTTGTTTAATATTATATGGGGTTAGCTCAGTGTTTTAGTCGCTCTCTTGATCACAATTCACCTTTTAGACACAGGAAGCCGCAACAAAATAGCAATGAACAATCATAATAATATTAAGGAATTTTAATAATACTTAAGAGGCGAGAGAATTCCATTTCCATGTTGAGCACTCCAAATCTTTTCTGACTCACAGGAGTGAAATATCAATCTTCAAATTGAATTTGGTATGGGTTTGCCTGATTTAAGCAAAAGAATTCCATTGCCACCTTGAGCACTCACTTCAAGATTTTTTTAAACTCACATGAGAGAAGTATACATCTTTAAATGAAATTTGCACTGAATTTGTGTTTTCAACAATTGAGTTTACTTACCTACAACTATTAGGTTTACTAGATTATTAGAAATATCGAAACAAGATTATTTTTATGCCGAGTGCAAGTTCTCTAATATATTTACATATGCAACAACAAAATGTGTGTTTACCATATCAATTTTAAATGTTTAAAATCAACATGTAAACTCCCACTAATAAAATATATAGAAAAGGCACTAACTATATAATGTATCGTCATATGCAAGGCTTTTGTTTGAGTTTTTTACCCTTTTGCAACAATCTATGGACCAGAGGAAAGTCTCATCATCACTCATTACCATTTTCAACGCTCCAAGTAAACTTTGACTTCAACCCTAATAAAATTTTCTTTGGAAAACTTTATCTTAAGTGCAAATGTAACCTAAACAATTTTTTAATTTATACTTTTTCGCAGGAATGAACTTTTACAATCTGACAGCAACTGGGAAAAATATAACCAAGTGATCGCAGCATAATTTCGTTTGAAACTTTAAGGTGATCTTGATCTTATGCGGTGCTAAGGATATGTGAGTGTAAGTCATACTCCCTTGCAAATACAATACAAATGGGCCTACAATCCGCAGAAATATATGCATCGTTTTGTTATAAATTATATAATGGTATTTATCATGCAGAACGGTTAAAAACATTTTCAATAGTGTAGGGTTTTATCTTGTAAAAAGAGAACAACAAAACAGGTAGACCTGCATAATGGACAGATGCCAGAGGGTTCCCTGAAGACCAGTTGCAGTTGAAGCGATGCCCATGAAAACTGGTCTGGCAAGAAAACGCATAAGAATCGCTAACAATGCAAGAGATGTTCCAGATGCCATAACCCTGCAATTCAACACAACTAGAATTATTAACTAGATTTGGTGTTATAGAAAAGAATTACTACAAATCTGACACTTCACCGCCGAATTTAAAGGATAAATATTTTTATCCTTCAATTAAGGTCGTAAAGTTATCGGATTTGAAAAATAAACACAGGAAACATTACATTAGCATCCGTATAAAGAAAACACAACATTAGTATAGGCATAAAGAAATAAAACATAAACATCGAGTTTTTTTTCAGAAGAAAAAGCTGTATATTACTTCTATTATATTCAAAAAAATCCATATATACATATGAGATTGGTTTTATCCCGGGCATAAAAACCAAATCGGAAAGTTTTTTCAGTTCTACATCCATTTTGAACATATTACGGTATGAGGTCTGTATATAGATCTTATCAAAACATGGAAAACATTCAGTTGTACAAAAGGGCATTACCTGACCCAAATAAAAACTTTATTCCAGAAAAAAGGAGCCAGAAGCATACCAGATTTTGTTCATTCAAATGCCCGGCATAGAAAAGCGTTGTATGACGAATGTAGAAGATTCTACAGAGATACATAGATGCCACTTACCATCTGGAGACTGCATACCCTTTTTAGATAGTTCATCTACTTGCTCATTTTGTCCCTGCTTTATATGTGTGATAGGGAGTTGTGAAGGCTTCCATAGGGATTTTATCCTGCCTAGCCATCTAGAAAGGCTGTCGTTTTTTATATTTTGGTTTCCTTTCACGTGTTCTATGATTATTTTGGAATCCCCATAGATGTTGATAGGGCCGATGTCCATAAAAGAGCAGAAGATAAGCAAGCCATGTATAGCCATGGCCTCGGCTTTGTTATTTGTTCCTTTGCCACCATTCCAAAACATGAAGTATTGTAGCTCCCTTGAAAGACCTATGTAAACTCGACATGCACATTTGCCTTCTTTTACTGCTCCATCGAAATGTGCTCGTGGAAAAAGTAGCTGATGGGAATCTGTGGCTGATTTATGATGTTTCATCTGTTGAGGGAAGTTTGGGAGAATCAAATAATAGTAAGGGATTATCTTGTCAAATATATGCCCAACGTCCTCCTTGTTGTTCTGAAATATCTTTTTATTTCTCCACTTCCATATGAACCAATTAACAATTAGCAGAATGGGACACCAAACTGTTTTCTGAGAAGCCCACCATTCGTATGCTTTTGTTATGGAGGGATGAGAAGCTACAAGAAAACCAAAATAAGATGCCATCCTCTTCCATAAATTCTGAAATAGTGGACAACTTAAGAAAATATGTATGTTATCTTCACTATTAGAAAGGCAGATTATGCATATGGCTGGTCTATGCCAGCTTCTTTTCTATAAATTTGTCCAAGTGAGATTTTTGTTATTATAAACAAGCCATGAAAACAAAATTATTTTTAGAGGACAGCCAGTCTTCCAAAAGGAGTATGGAAAAAGTTTCTGAGCGATTTCTCTACGTTGTTCTATCAAGGAAAGATATATATCTCTGACTAACACATTGGGTTGACCTCTCTTAACCTGCCAGGCAATCCTGTCTCTATCCTCAGTTTTGTATATCCTAGCGTTTTTCATACTCCAGACAATCTTGTCCCATTGGGCAGCCATAGTTCCCCGCAATCCCAACTCTCTATTCGATTTCCATAGAGGAATAGCATCTTTCCATTCTTCTATTACTTGAGCCCAGTAGAAGAGGCCTTTTTGGTGGAGAAGTGCGAGAAGATGTGGAGAAATCAGGGATTCCATCTCAACCCCCATGATTGCATCAAATCCAATAAGAATGTTGTTTCCTGTATGTAGTTTCCAAATTATGTTCCTTATGAAGAATGGGAGGATCTTTTGAAAACTTCTCCAGATCGCTGATCCTTGGGAAGGCCACATAAAACTATTCCTGTACCAATATTGAATATCTTCATTCCCTATATATTTCATTCTGATAGCTTGACACCATAAACTTTCCCCAAAGACCGCTCTCCAAAATTATTTGCATAGAAGCGCCAAGGCGAAAATACGAAGGTTCATTATGCTCCATCCCCCCATTTTCTTGGGGAGTGTTATATTATCCAGTTTAGTGAGATGAAATTTCTTCTTGTCCTTGCATCCTCCCCAGATAAAAGTAGCCATTAGACAATTTAATTTCTTAATAATAGTTGAGGGAATGTAAAACAGATGTGCCCAATAAACAGAAATATGAGCTAGAACCGATTGAGAGAGTATCATTCTGCCAGCTAAGGATAAGCATTTATATTCCCACCCCAAAATTCTCTTGTAGAATCAGTTGGTGATCCATGACCAGTCAAAAATGTTGTAACCCAAGGGCTTCAGATGATATCTGAGATATTTGATACCCTCTTTAATGGAAACAACCTGAATGTTATATAAGTGAGCTATATATTCCATCTCATCCATTTTAACTTTACCGAAATGAAATGAGGATTTCCCTTCATTGATAATCAGTCCAGTGGCCCTTTGAAATGATATTAATATCTCATGCATAATAAGCCAAGAATGTCTACAAAGCATAGCGAACAGTAAGACATCATCCACAAAAAGGTTGTGAGTAAAAGAGTTACCTCTGGATATAGTAAGAGGATCAATATTTCCAACAGCAACCGCTCTTTTGAGATGGAGATTGAGTGTATCCATGACCAGGATGAATAAGAGGGGTGACAGGGAGCATCCTTGACGTAGGCCTCTTTCCGCTGAGAAGAAAGACGTGGGATATCCATTTATGAGAATGGAAAAATTTACCCCTTCCACACATGCCATGATCCATTCAGTGCACAGGTCGTCAAGCCCGATTTTTATAAGTAAACATCTCAGATAGCTCCAATCTAAACAATCGTAGGCTTTCTTTAGATCAATTTTAAGGATGGCAGCTCCAATTTTTTTGTATGCATTGAATGTAAGGCTTCCTGAGCAATAGCCACTGCTTCTAAGATGTTCCTTCCACTTATAAACCCATGTTGTTCTCTAGAGATATGAGTTGCTAAGATGCCACGGATTCTTTCAGCTATTATTTTTGATATAATTTTATAGATGCCATTGCATAAAGATATCGGCCTGAAATCTGCGAAGGTAGGGGATTCCTTTTTTTTGGAATTAGAGCTATATAGGTGGAAGAAATGATATGATGTATCTTCCCTTGGGTTCTGGTCTCTTCCACCATCCCCAATATGTTGCTTTTCATCATTTCAAAGAAGTGGATGAAAATGTCTACAGTCCAGCCATCAGGGCCAAGGCATTTGTCTTTCTTAAATGATTTCATTACAGAAATTAATTCTTCATCTGAAACAACAACATGTAGTCTTGCATTATCCTCATCATCAAACATCTTTGAGAAAGGTTCAATGCCCCATAATATATCTTCTATACTCCTGTTAGCATCCCGGGAATATGCCTTTTTAAATTATTTGGTAGCTTCTTTTGATGTATCTTCTTCAGTGTGAAAATAAACCTCTTCTTCATTTTTTATTTTCCATATAGAATTTGAAGCTCGCCTTTTGCTTGCAAAATGGTGGAATAATTTAGTGTTTTTATCTCCTTCTTTTAGCCAAGTGGCTCGGCTTTTTAGCCTCCATGATATTTCTTCTATTTTCAATAATCTCTGTTTCATTTTTCCGAGCTCCCAAATCCTAGCCCGACTGCTCCATGGAATAGAATGAGACGACATACCCTCGGCTATTGTTTTTAGCTCTTTGTCAATCTTCTTCAATTCAAAACATTTTTTTTGCTTTTTCTTTATCTGCCATTCTTTTACTTTGGATCTGAGGATCCTCATTTTATTTATTAGGTTCTCAGTCAAAGAGACATTCGTTGAAGGACAGTTAGCTCTCCATACCTCTCGGACCATGCAGTTGAATGATTCATCCTCAAGCCAATACCTGTTAAATTTTAAAAAGTAACTTTTTTGAGAATTTTGTTCCATCCACTGTAAAGAAATCACCCTGTGGTCCAAAATAAACATTGGGAGAGTAAGAGAGTTTGGGATACCATGTTTCTCTAGCAACCTTCCATGCAAGATGAATCTATCCAACCTTTTAGTAATGTAGGCTTCCCCTGATCTACCATTGTCCCAAGTGGGAGCCAAAAAGTTTGGGCATATGTCTACCAAATTATAATGCAGCATTGCTTCCCTCATTTTTCCCCTATAGAATCGTTCTTTTTCCCCTTCCCCCACACTTTGTCCGGTCCCAAGGTGCAATTTAGATCTCCAACGATGAGGAGAGTTTCAATCTCCATAAAACCAGAAGCAAAAAACAAGTTCCAAAAGGAATCTCTATTTTTGTACGGAGCATATACATTAAGTATGTGGAAGCACTCAGCATATCCTCTGTATTTTGCGACCACCAAGATTCCCCCAAGACAACGGAAAGTTCTAGCAGTAATCCACCTCGGATCTCATAATACAGCAAGTCCACAAGAGAGGCCATTCACCTCCATTTCCGCCATATACCAGGATGGTAGCATACGCTTGAAGAATGAGATAGTATCCAGTCTGTCATGCATGGTTTCTTGAAGTAGAATCAACCTGTACGGAGCAGAGAAAAATAGATCTTTTAGAGCTAAAAATTTGGGGCCAGCTCCGAGACCCCTGATGTTGATAAAAAGAATATTCATCATCTGGAAATCTTCTCGGGCAATTCTGCTCTAAGAGGCCCGGATTCAGAACAATTCGAAATGGGAATATCAATGAGGGAAGACTCATAGTAATTCAGACTACGAGAGCCACATCTGCCACTAAAGTGTCTACTGCCCTTATTGTTTTTCCAGCGTACAGTGATGTTTTTCACCGAATTCGGACTTATGACGGAAGAAGATGAATGGCTGGGTTTATGGATAGTCAAGGGAAGCAGATGAAGAGAATCCTTTTGAAGGAGCGTGTCGATATCACTTCCAATGGAGTTGGAAGGGGAATTGAAAGGAGTGGCCGAGGGAGAAATCATGGACATGGGCGCTTTCCCCTTAGAAGCAGAGGGTTTCGGCGAGAAATTATCATATTTGGCAGGCAACGAAGAAGAAGAGGGTATAATAAGGATGGAGTCTTTCTTTTGGGACAAACAAATATCAATGGGAACCGGTGAGGGAGATTTAACAGGAAACCCGAGAGGAGGCTCCAGGGAAGGAGGCTGGGGGAAAAGCCGAGCCACATATAGAATTAAGATTGCCCATGGAATATGATCTAGTTAAAGGAATGGAGGGAGATTTTAAGATCCTGGGCGATAGGAAAGGATGATGAGTCATACCCTCCAATTTTTTCTGTGAATATTGATCATGAAGACCACAGGGTGGAGAGAGGATGAGATCAAAGGGAGTCGCATAATTGAAATCGCAGGTATCTCCGTCATCCTTATTTGGAGACAATGTCATGGCTCAGGAGATATGTTTCATCTTGTTAACTTTTTTCCAAACCTTTCCATGCTGCATCCGGGGACAATAATCTTTTAAATGTCCCGTTCTATGACATAGGGAACACCTAAAAGGTACGCCCCAGTAATCTAACCTTTGGCTGGCAGATAAATTACCCCATATCAAATCGATGTGGTCGGGAAAACCACCTCTATAATCTCTCTCAATCAAAATCCAGGCAACCCGTTTGTCTTTTGCACCTAGACATCTAGGATCGACGTAAACAAATTTTCCGATAGCATTTCCAATGAAGGAAAGAGATTCCTTCATCCACAGTTCTATATGCAAAGCAGGTAATTTTACCCAAATGAAATTGTTCTGAGGAGTGTTCCTGAGAGGGTCGAAGCCTATATACCACTTGCAGAGTGCCAAGAAACTCCGCCCATGCACCCACGGGAGACCTCAAATGATATTAAGGTCTTTGACTTCCAAAAAATGAAAGTTGTACCAGTCAAGCATTAGGCTGAAAATGGTGGGAGTATAACCAATGAGAGGGCTCCATTTGGCAGCAAGCCATCTCCTTATTTGATCATCCGCCATGTCTGGAAAATACCATTTCCAGATAAGGGCCTGAGATTGCAAGCTAGCGATTCTATTCGACAATTTTACTCCATCCAAACATATAGCAGAAGGGGGATGTGATTTTGGCAGGACGAAAATTCTGTTTGCAACGATGAGTAGAGGGAGAGACTTCATTCAGATCAGCAACGAGATTGGGCAGAAGAAGGTGCTCAACCAACTTTGTGTGCCAATCAAATGATTTGATTGTACCCTGGTAATTAGCTTTAGCTTCCATAGTCGCTTTTATCATATCCGACAAGTCGGACTCCACGTTGAGAATGTCCATATTCAGAGACGGAAATGGGCTGACGCCAACATCCGGATGAAAGGATAAGGAATTACACAACCAAAAACAGGGAGATTAAATTCCTTCTAGAAAAATAGCCACCTTTGGATATTGATGGGATTCCAAATATAAGAAAAATCTATGCAGAAGGTCGAAAGTACCAATCAAAAACCGAGGAGATAGCACTGATAAGGCCAAATACCTCCAGGCATTAATACAAAGTGGAAACTATTAATGAAGAATGACTTTAAATAGTCGAAAAAAGGACAAAATCAGCAGTCGAGGAAGTCCTAAAGCCCAGATGAGGATTCAGAAAAGGGAATGATGGCATGCGGAGGTTGAAAATTGAAAAGTTAATTAAGAGCTATCCACGTCAAATCGCCGGAAATGGGATGGAGCCGAAACTCCTGCCGACGGAAAATTAGCAGAGTTCAAACGATACAGAATTCAGGCTACAATGAAGAATTTGGACAGACCATACAACAGTAGACAATTTCAAAAATGCACCACCAATGGCACACCTTGAATCTAATATCAGAGCAAGGCCTATAAACAAAGAAGTATTTTTTTATATTTTCCACAGACGACCATAACCTCTCAGAAGAATTGAACCGGGACATGGGAATCTATATCTTAGCAAAAACTCTCACTCGAATCTATAACTAAGATTTAAATCACTGAGAAAGACCAAAAATAATGAAATATTCAGATGATACCAGGAGTATATTAAAACACAAATAAAACATCTTATATTACTGTAGCTACCAATTTTTCAGGATTCTGTATCACTTTATACTCCTGTAATATCAATGAAATCTGGATTATATCATTGTGAAAGTTTTTCTACATTCATACCTATGAGGGGAAAACGGAAGAAACTGACCTTTCAAGGAAGCCAGAGCCGAGGGAGAAGCGCCTCAGTTGAACGCAGCACGCCAGAGAGAGTATGAGAGAAAGAATTCCCCAAACAGGTTACAGGACATGGAAGAGAAAACTGAAAACGTGTTCTGAGGGAGATATAAGGAGTTCAAAACAGATGGGAAACCAAAGTCTTATTGCGCAGAGACGAAAGAATATAGGATGACAAATGAGACTTTTAGAGGGATGTCACTTACAGATGTAAGGCCCGGGTGACGGCAGAGAAGTGTCAAATAAAATATGTACCGGGACATGCATGCGATGTAGGTCCTCCCCACGTACCTGCTAAATGCTTATTGATCTGCCATGACACAAGGTGATTGGCTGAGATGCGGCGCTCCTCCACTCAGACTTGTGAATTGTATAATTTATACTTGAATCATATGGATTAATTTAATTTTATTCGTGCTGTTTCTGGAAATCTACTTTCTTGTTAATTATTATTAATTAAGTATTGCTTAATACAAATTATAATATTTAATTTTGAAAAAAAAATTCAATAATATTAGAAAAACTAGTCACAATGTACAGTTGATTTGGCAATGGTAATGTTATGAAATATTATATAAACTAAGAGATTCAATATTCAAATAATGGAAAAGTTATTTTTCAAAATATTGATCGGATTATAACTTGCCGGTCTTATTGCGGCCGTTGCACAATGAAATGTCATGTGGATAACTATTGAGTTTTTTTTATCTTATAAGTTATAGATGAAATTGCAATGTTTATGCCATAATTTTTAGATATTTGTGCAATGATTTTTCATTTTTAAGCTTCATACAACTTATTGTAGCCTTTGCACAATGAAATGCCATGTGGATAACTACTCAATTTTTTATGCCATAATTTATAGATGCAATTGCAATATGTATGTCATAATTTTTTTCCATATATTTTAAGTTTCATACAAAACCACGTAAAAATAAAATCTTTGAAAATAACTCATAATCATAATCACTTAAATGACATACTTATCATCAATTATTCCTCACCATAATTTAAACAAGTATTTTCATAAAAAATTAATAGAAACAAATATACTTATTCAACTTATTGTGCAATCTTATTTATGTGTTTTTCAACACTTTAACATTATTTATTATGCCATGTTATTTATGTGTTTTTCAACACTTTAACATTATTTAAGTGTGGAAACTTACTAGTAATTACTCTCCACTAAAATTTATACCATCCTTCTTTTAAGACTAAAAACATATTTTCATGAATAAATCTTCAACAAAATAACGAATAGATTTTTATGAAAACACATAATATAAAATAAGTCATGGTCATGTGTGACTTTCAACTAAAACTGATAGAGTTAGTATGGAAGTGATGGGAATGGACTCCGTATTATATAATAGGTAAAGAATAGGTTTTCATTTTAATGAAATATGTGTTTATTTTGTTTTTTCTGAAAAATAAAATCGTAATCTATAATAACTATTTTTTTAATGTAAAATCTTAAGTGTTTGTACCTGGCGCTCCAAGATCAAAAAGGTGATTTTAAACATCTCAACTCAATTTTAGGTGAAATTAATTAATTTTGGATACATTATAATCTTTAAATTCCAAACTGAGATCATTTGCCTTTTCGTAACATCTGAACTTTACTAACTAAGAATCAACTACATCAAAATTTCACCTCTTATCTAATTAAAATTTTTATTTATAATAATA
>APFE031718621.1:0-12281 GCA_000404065.3 Pinus taeda | reverse complement strand
ATAATAACACTGGTTACTATTAAAATTTAAACTATTTTATATAATTTACAATTTTTTTATAAATGAGGGTTGTAGAGCCAGTGAGTCTTTGCTGAGAGGTAATAATTTCCATTAACTTGACAATGTCACTAATTTCATGTTGAATATTAATTCTTACTTGACTTAGTTATAACTTGTATGTGAAGAGTTTGTTCCTATTCTATAGGATTGGTTTACCTAATTTGGCGTGTGGTTGAGATATTCTCTCAACCAACAGATTGTGTCCAAGATAGTTTCCCTATCTTGAGACAACACTTCCTGTATATGTAATCTCATATTTGATTAATACAATATAGATTCCCTTGTGGAATTTTAACATGGAATCAAAGCCCTTGAGGGCTTGACTCCCCTTGGGCTTGACCCATCCTGGGCTGAGGAAGCTTGGCCAGTCCTCGGCTGAGGGAAATAAAAAATTTGATGATTGTGTTGTTTGTTTCTTTTGTTTGTTTTCCATCCTTTGTTGTTGTTGCGTGACTACAGATAGAAGCGTGGTTGTTGAGACTCATTGATCAGAGCGATTTGTGTTAGTGCTACGACGAGTTCAGTGCATACAAGCAAAATTACCACAATGATGTGCTGAGTTGTGGATCTGCGTAAACCTACAATGCAGCGGAAGTGAGTTTTGTGCCTTTTTGTGCATTCTTTGTGCTAGATGAACCTCAATTGGCCATTGACCAGTAACAACGTGGCATTGTTCGTGGGAGTTGTTGCGTGAACCTGTGGCTTGGAGGATTAATTGGCTTTGTGAATCGGTATAGGTTGATTTACTGCTATTAACAAAGATAGAGTTGCATTGGATCTGTTGTGGTGTGGATCAAAGGGAAGCCCATGGTGCTAGTGGACGCGCATGAAGCGTGGTGATTGGGCTGATAAACGAGTGTGGAGATCTGTGGAGGTTGTGGTGAGATTTCCAATTTGGGTTAGTGTGAAGAGATAAGTTGCAACTCGACAGTGTTTTCTTCATTGTTTCAGCTCAAGAAGCTAGCATGAGCGGCTTATGGTCCGTAGTGGAATGTATGATCTCAAATGAATCATAGGTAATCATTTATTGTTGGGGACACCATGTCAAACAATATGGAAAACATGCAAAACAGGGCTAAAAGCAGAGAAAATTAGAGCAAGGATCTAGCAGAACAGATTGGCAGGCTTATGGACCAAGCCAAGGCATTATAGGACTCTACTGTTTCATTAACCTCCAAAGTGGGAGTGGAGGAAGATGCAATAAGGAAAAAGGAACTTGCTGTGGAATCTGACATCAAGAGGCTTTGTTCCACTCTTGCATCTAGTATGTAGAAGGATGCTATTGACCAAGCGCGAGGTTGAGAAGTTGGAAGAGGAACTCTTTAGGGCACGGTGTATGATGAGCGAAGGCGATGTCTCAAATCTACTTCTTAGCAAGGCTTAGGTGTCATTTCTTAAAATTTTCCTTGGTCCTATTAATGTGCGCGCTTGGAGGAATGATGTTCGTCTTAAAATTAAGGAGGCGATGTTGATCATAGGGGGATTCGGTGAGAGTTCATAAATAAGGAAACAACTACAGGATCAGGACATCATTCATTATTCAGGGTAATTGAGAATGGTGGTGTTGGAATTTCTAAGTTTAACCATTAGAAATTATTCTTGTACTATCTGATTTATTTCTTCCTACTTGTTAAATTACTTAACATGTTATTTACCATGTAAATACTGAAAATAAACACAAGTACAGTATCAAAATCTACAGATCATCAACTAAAGAAAACAAGCACACAAGTGACATCGTTATTTTTGGACCAATGTCCCCGAAAAAACCCAATGCGGGAAAATCGGTGCAGCTATTTAAAGGGTTTTAATATTATGTAGTTTTCAGAATACAACCAGGGTGCTAGAAATGGCTCACCCAACACAAAATGTCCTAGGCAGTGGTACCTCTCCTTGGAGACAGTTATTTTGGCTGATTAATCACCAGATGAACGATCTCACAACAACAATTGCAACTTCCACTGCTCTGCATCACTCTGATAGGGATTGTGTCAGCCTTCTCGCCTCACCAGCACTCAGTCTGCCCCATGAAAACCTCACAGCGCTACCTCTTGGCCCTGCATCAGCTTTGCTATCCTTTGCGTCAACTTCTAGAGCCTCTACGTCAGCCCTTAGACCCTCTGTGTCACACAAGCTGGCCTCTCCTGGCTCTATGCAACAGCCTCTATGTAGCGCCCAGCTTCCTCTACGTCAACCTCTCCCGGCACTGTGTTGTATCTCTGGTACCAACTCTACCTCTCTGTTATGTATTCACTGCCCCTCGTTGTTAATCATTGATTCTATCTCTCTTAGCAAACCCCGCTCTAGAGAATAGAATGACTAATCACTCTGGTGTATCCTCCAACTAACCCTCAAGCCTCCTCTTATACTTTTCTTGTTGGTCCATCAACGGTCGCAATTAAATCTCTAATCAACAACTAAGATTAGATTTGGCTTGATCCATGACTTTTCGAACATTCTAGCCCAGTTTTAAATTAATACCTATTCATATTTTATTTTTCCTAAGTTTAGACTTAGGAACTCCATTAAAAATATTAATTGTTTTAATATCTCCCAAACAGTTTAGAATCTGCCCAAACCATTTATGGGTTTTGGATATCTCATGTGCTTTAGCCTCTCCACCAATTTTCATGGTTAAAGCACATTTGATGCTACCCCAAATCAACACTCCATCATAGCGAGGATTGTGCTCTAGTAATGCTCCACACTGAGTATCACCTTGATTATCCAACACTAGTCTTTGTGTTGATGCTAGGCCAACCTACCCTACATCCTCTACACTGTTGCATCCTGTATTATTGCCATTGCTGCCCATGGCCCTACCACTGCCACTGCTGCATCTGTATGAAAGCTCCCTCTGCATCCGTGTTGTTGTTGGTCCATCCTCCCAACACTAAATCTGCACTGCATCCCCTCTCATCATGTTGCATCATGCTGCCCATATCATTACCACTACTAACTACTGCATTGCAACTCAGTTACTGAGAAGTAACTAACTGATCCACCCAACTTCTGACATCCCTGTCAGGCTAGAAACACCCCTGATGTTGAAGCTCCCTCTTCCATTAACAAGTGCTCCCTCTACTGACCTTTGTCTGCTGCAACAACTCCCTATATCTTGCACTGTTGCACACCTCTCTATGCCATCCTGCACTAGTGTATCACTTTCATGCCTCTCGCATTATTACAACTTGCTAGCCTCGCGCTATCTCGGGACTCTTGCATTGTAGCATTCTTTTCTGCTCCATCAGCATCTGTCTCTACTAACATCCACCAGTCTTGCTACTCCTCTTCGGGGCTCCCATAGCAAGGTATAATCCAAGATGTTGGGTACCTCAAGGATGCTACCCCTCATCGCCTATAGTCCATCTGACTACAACTCGATGTCTCCCCACTTCTTCTCAAGTGGCACATGAGCACTAATGGCACAATCTTCATCCTCCTCGACTTCCTTCTTCGCCCTCGCTGGTGCTACCTTGGTCTCAGAAGCCTCTCCCTTACTCTTCTTCCTAGGACACTGGTTTGCAAAATGAACCAGTTCCACACAATGGAAGCACTTAACCTCGGAGAGGTCCTTCTTCTTTCTCTTCTCCTACTTTCCTGCAGATGCTAGAGCTGCATCCTCTTCTTCCTCCTTCTTGATTATGACCCCTTTGTTGCTATTCGTTGCCTTGGTCACCTGTCTTATCTCTTCTTGATGAAGAGTCGCATCCTCTTCTTCCTCCTTCTTGATTCTGACCCCTTTGTTGCTATTCCTTGCCTTGGTCACCTACCTGATCTCTTCTTGACGAAGAGCCACCTACAGTTCATCCCAATTTGGAAGGCTCATCCTACCCAGTATGCTCTGAACAAATACCTCCCAATCCTCTAACACTGCATTCAATGCGGTCCTCAACATCAATTCCTGATCCAATGTGTCCTCTATGGAAGTTAGTTGTTCACGGATCTCCTTCAATCGATCGAGGAAGACATCTATCTTCTCTCCCTTCTGCATCTGGTATGACCGCAGCTAATTTCCAGGTAACATCTTCCTCTACACAGAAGTATGCTAGTACAATTTCCTCAAGGCATCCCACATCTCATTTACCGTGTCCTTCTCGGCAATATGCGGCACCACATAATCCTTAACCCCATCATTCAACATAGCCATTGCCTCCTTGTACTTCTTATTTTCAGCTGGGTCAACTGGGATCGCTATTGTTTCCAAGGCAAAATCCTTGATGCGATATCTGTCTAGAATGGACAAGATCTTGGCCTTCCAAACCACAAAGTTGGATGCTTCGTCCAACCTATTCTGATCTCTCAGTCCATTCACGGCTATTATGCTCCTCTTTTTTTGACTCCTCCAAGTCTCTCTACTTCCCTCCTAGAAGTCCTCTGTTTGAAACCTACTGAGTCTCTCAACTTCCCATCTAGAATTTCTCGGTTTGACTCCCTCTGACTCGATTTCACTTCTCGAAATCCTTGTGCCAACATCGATTTTCCCCACTTCGATTTTCTGTGCAACTGCACCACTGATCCAAATTCCTTGGCCAGAAATCTACCCTGGAAGTAACTCCCTCCTCCTTGGTCTTGCCCTGTTAGGTATTGTTTTGACCACAGTACCCCACCAACTTCACTCCGCAAATTACCCACGACCTCTTATGCCCCAGCGACTGAAGGACTGAGCTTTTAGGCTCTCTACAATCCCGACACTGGCAAAATTTGCACCTCCTAGCCATAGCATTGATCCTTCCTGGCTGAGAAAGATGACCGGGCACTACGTAGGTCAGATCTGCTCCTTTCTTCCTCTACGCTGATACTCCCCCTCACTCGAGCTGGTGATGTAGGCCCTTTGCATCACCCCTTCCTTGCTTCTTTCTGCTAGGAACAACTTCTGTCACTCGAGGCGGTTGTTTCTGTTGCCACTGCTCTGTTAGCCGATGCCTTCAGTTATCCTGTGATCTGCAACCACACTCTAATACCATGTTGGAATTTCTAAGTTTAACTTGTTAGAAATTCTTCCTGTACTATCTGGTTTATTTCTTCCTACTTGTTCAATTACTTAACAAGTTATTTAACATGTAAATACTAAAAATAAACATGAGTACAGTATCAACATCTACAAACCATCAATTGAAAGAAAACAAGCACACAAGTGACATTGTTATTTTTGGACCAATGTCTCTGGAAAAACCCAATGCGGGAAAACCGCTACAACTATTAAGAGGGTTTTATTATATGCAGTTTTTAGAATACAACCAGGGTGCCAGAAATGGCTCACCCAATAAAGAATGCCCTCGGCACTGGTACCTCTCCTCGGAGACAAATATTATAGTTGATTAATCACCAGATGAACGATCCCACAACAACAATTGCAGCTTCCACTACTCTACATGACTCTAATAGGGACTGCGCCGGCCTTCTTGGCTCACCAGCACTCAGTCTGCCCCACGAAAGCCTCCCAACGCTGCCTCTTGGCCCTCCATTAGCTCTGCTAGCCTCTGCGTAAGCTTTTGGAGCCTCTACGTCAACCCTTAGACCCTCTGCCTCACACATGTTTTCCTCTCTTAGCTCTGCGCAACTCCTAGCTGCCTCTGCGTCAACCTCTCCCAGCTCTACGTTGTCTCTTTGGTACCAACTCTGCCTCTCTGCTATGTATTCACTGCCCCTCGCTGTTGATCATTGATTCTATCTCTCTTAGCAAACCCTGCTCTAGAGAATAGAATGATTGATCACTCTGATGTGTCCTTCAACTGACCCTCAAGCCTCCTCTTATACTTTTCTCGTTTGTCCATCAACTACCGAGATTAAATCTCTAATCAACAGTTAAGATTATATTTGGCTTGATCCATGACTTTTGGAACATTCTAGCCCAATTTTATATTTTTCTTTTTTGATTACAGTGGAATCGGCAATAGGGGTAGCCTCATGACTCACGTTACATGGGGTCGATTATGATCGCTACCTCTATAACCACTGGGAGTTGCGCCTACCCCTCTATACAGCTCCAGGGTAAGTCTGGGGGATTTGAACTCGTGACCTTCAGTACGGAGCCCGCCTTTCTAACGAACTTCACCGCATTGTGATTACCAAGTCACCTACCCCGTGGGGCTCTAACCCAGTTTATATTAATACCCATTAATATTTTTATTTTCCTAAGTTTAGACTTAGGAACTCCATTAAAGATATTAATTTTTTTAAATATCTCCCAAACCGGTTAGAATCTGCCCAAACCATTTCTGGGTCTTCGAGATCTCATGTGATTTATCCCCTCCACCAATTTGCATGGCTATAGAACATTCGCTGCTATCCCAAATCAGCAAGTGGTAGCAAGGAAGCCTCAACCTCTTTGACAATAATGGTTATCCAGATTAACAGACTTTCGGCTTGTCATCTTATTGTTTACGCTTCTGGTATTCACTACAACATGTTTGCTAGTTTGTAAAAATTTTGATGTTAGGGTCCCACCCTAACCCCCTTATTTATGTAATAGGATCGAGTCATAGTTATAGTTAAGTAAAGAGTCAATAAAGCCCATAGTAATAATTGTAAGTGGTTAACTTGCATTTAATGAAGGGGCCACAGTTAGTTGCAAATGGGCCATGGTATTAGATAGATGGTATTAATAAGAACCATGGTATTGTCCCATGGTATTGCATGTATGAATCCTATATAAAGGATAGAGACTCCCCTTGAGGAGCATCATGTATTATTTTGTAATCGAGCTCTGCTCTATTGGAGGTTGCCCCCTCGAAGAGGCAAGTGAACATTGCTTTCTGAATAATAAAATACTTGTTATTATTTCTCACTGTTCTATGTTCTAGGTATATTTCTTCGCATATTTGGTATTCTGGTATCGTCTTGCAGGTTAAGAGCATAACAAGTGGTATCAGAGTGCTTTCCATTGCCGGTGGGATCTCCATTTTTTAGTAAATTTTTTTTTGGCTGGAAACGTGTTCCGGCGTCTTTAAACCACGAGATCTGTTGTTGAGCGCATAAACCTGTAGATTTGGGGAGGCATGCACATAGGAAATACAAGAGGTCATGCTTGTTGGACTCCCTTGTAACCCCTGTGGGTACTCCTTCGAGTAGTAGCGCATTAGACAGAACCGCGCACGGACTGTCTTCCATGTACCCTCTAGGTATATCGGAAGCCCCCTAGCTCCCTTGAAACTTCGCCATAGATAAACGGTCGGCCATCTTGCTGCTACAGTACACCAAGAACAACACTCGAAGATTACTCGCCCGTACGATAGGGTAGTCAGGTTGTACGGCTAAGGGTACGATTGCTCCTCCTTGGTTAGTGCCCTGAAAAATTGGGCCGAGTACTACTATCAGACCCTTATGTATATTGCGATCTGTAGCACCTGACACTCCTAGAGACTATAGTTCCCTTCTCTATCTCTGGATTACTCATAATCTCTGCCAGATCAGATCTCGTAAGTGGGGTTTTGGCAGCAGTAGTAGCAATCAGTTCCGCAGTTCAAATTTATCAGAACAGCCATTCAAATCTATTAGATCCATGAGATCTGCAGCAGCAATTTGTTCCACCGTTCTGATCTATCTGGTCAGCCATTCAGATCTCTCAGATCCATCAGATCTGCCATCCAGATCTGAGTAGTTGTGTGGGTTCCTATACCTGGGCGTGATTTTCGCAAGACTTTTGGCAGCATTGACATTTCTGGGATTCGGCTACTACAGTATTCCTAAGTAAGGAGTAAAACTCCGTTAGGAGTTAAAAAAAAAAAATTGAGACCCCCCTCGGGCGCTTATTGGTGACTTAACCCATAAGACTCAAGACGACGAGTTGAGCAAGGTGGTACCATTCAATTGCTAGTGCCAAAAAAATTGGGCAGTCCCAAATTTCAAGTAAATTGGCTCGGTGCATGGTACAAACTAAAGCTCAAGCTATGGCGAATGAGAGGATGGACAACCTTGAATCGTCCTTGAAAGAAATCCAAGCGCACCTAAAGGAAATAACTACAACACTTTCTAAGGGCAAGGTGGAGGCACGCGAGGAGGCATATATTGGCAATGAAAACAGTGAGGGTGAGTCTAGTCAGTCTCTTCACCTCTTTGGCACCCCCCAACCATCCCATCTGCGACCTCCCAAGTTGGACATGTATAAATTTGATGGCTCTAACCTGGCCGCATGGATAACACAAATGGAACAATATTTCACACTCAATTACATCCTGGATAATGCGACTCAGCTTAGTGTGGGTATCATGTACTTGGACAATGAAAGATGGCAATGGTGGCAATGGCATCAATGTTGCTATGGAAGGCCCTTGATGTGGGATACATTCAAAAAAGCTCTTATCAATCGCTTTGACCATGACTCTAACTTTTTGGGCCATCTCACTAAGCTTAGACAGACAGGAACAATGAATGAATATATTGCAGCCTTTGAAGCCTTATCTTTCTGCACTAGAGGTCTGCAAGATGAGTTCTACACGGAATGTTTTGTCAATGGTCTCAAAGAAGCCATACAAGCCCACATCTAACTGCACCACCCTAGCTCATGGCTTCAGGCTTGCAGGATAGCTCGTGAAGTCAAACGTGAATTAGCGGCCCAATCCAATCGCCCAAATTTCATCCCCAAGGGTCACCCCCCACAGGCTCAAAGAACTACCCAGACACTCAAGGCTCAAAAGGTGTCACCAATAGAAATGGCAGAAAGAAGAAAGCAAGGATTATGTTACTACTGTGATGAGAAATACTCCCCCAGGCATAAATGCAAGGAGACCAATTTTTTTCAAATTGATGCTACTGATCACAGTGCATCGGAGGAAGCCCCACCACTTGAGCAACCAGAGGAGGAAGAAGAGGACAACCAGCAAGACAATGTACCTGAAGAACCAATTATCTCGCTGCATAATTTGGCAGGGATTTCTTTGCCTCAAACTCTAAAAATCAGAGGTTTTACTAAGCATCAACCTGTAGTAGTCTTGATTGATAGTGGAAGTACACATAATTTTATCCATCAAAGAGTCACGGAAGCAGTGCATTGTTTTGTCCGAGCAGTTTCTAACTTCCAGGTCCAAATTGTTGATGGAGGAACAATGAAATGTGAAGGCCGCTGCGAAAATGTCAAACTTCAAATGGGAGATTATTAATTAAAGACCCACATGTTTACCATACACATGGGAGGGTGCGACATTGTCCTCAGTGTTGAATGGCTTCGCACACTTGGCCCAATCACAATGGATTTCAAGGAGTTATATATGAGCTTTAAGCAGAACAACCACACACATACCCTTCGCGGACTCCAGGCGAGAGCTCCCTCTATCATCAGCTCACATCGGATGGAAAAATTCTTAAAAAGGGCCACCATGGAGTCATAGCCCAATTTAATGCCATCCAGGCCCGTGAACCCAACCCTGTTCATATTCATCCTGAGATACAACAGATCTTAAACAACCATCTGCCAATCTTTGACAAGACTTAGGAGCTTCCACCCTCGAGAGGGGAAATTGATCATAGCATTACTTTGGTCCTAGGGGCCCAACCAGGAAATGTGCACCCATATAGATACCCGTTTGCCCAAAAGAATGAAATAGAAAAAATAATCAAGGAACTCTTGGAAGCAGGCGTCATTCGTCCCAACATTCGTCCTTATTCATCACTAGTGGTCATGGTGCTCAAGAAAGATGGGGAATGGCATATGTGTCCAGACTTCAACGCCCTTAATAAGTTGATAGTCAAAGATAAATTCCCATTCCGATTGTTGATGATTTGTTGGATGAACTAAATGGGTCTCAATTCTTTACTAAGCTTGACCTTCACTCCAGCTACCACCAAATCCGCATGAAAGAAGTAGACATCCCAAAGGCTGCTTTCTGAACTCATGAAGGCCATTATGAGTTCCTGGTCATGCCATTCGGTCTTTGTAATGCCCCGTCCACTTTTCAAAGCCTTATGAACCACCTGCTCAAACCATATCTCAGAAAATTTGTCCTTGTTTTCTTTGATGACATCCTCATCTACAGTCGCACCTGGGCCGCGCATCTTCAGCATGTAGATTTGCTCTTGCAACTACTCTGCAAGCATAAATTATTTGTCAAGATGTCCAAGTGTTCTTTTGGCATGGAATAAGTTGAGTATTTAAGCCACATTGTGGGGCGTGAAGGTGTCAGGGTGGACCCCAAAAAGATCCAGGCCATGCAGGATTGGCCTCAACCTAAGACATTGAAGAGCCTGAGAGGATTTTTGGGTCTCACAGGCTACTATTGCAAATTTATTTGCAATTATGGTTGCATTGCTAGGCCCCTTACTCAACTCCTCAAGAAAAATTCATTCCTCTGGAATGATGAAGCACAATAGGCCTTTACAGCTCTCAAGCATGCCATGTGTTCCACTCCAGTCTTAGCACTACCGGACTTCATCAAATATTTTGTGATTGAATGTGATGCTTCAGGTACATGTATTGGGGCAATCTTAATGCAGGAAGGTTGACCCTTGGCCTTCACAAGCCAACAACTAAGTGGGAAGAATCTGGGACAATCTACTTATGAGAAGGAGATGATGGCCATCTTACATGTAGTAGATACCTGGCGACCATACTTATTGGGGTGACGTTTCTAAATCCACACCGACCATCAAAGCCTTAAATATTTTTTGGAGCAACGCCTATCCTCACCACAAAAAAATAAATGGCTCGCCAAAATTCCGAGAATATGATTATGAGATAATTTACAAGAAAGGGTGCGAAAATATTGTAGCAGATGCGTTATCCCGCCAATTTGAGGAGGAAAGTACCCTACTCGCAATTTCCCTTCCCATTCCACAATGGATTGAAGAGGCCTACAAGGAATGGTTTTCACATCCGTGGCTCTCCCAACTCATTCATCAATTACAGGCGGATCCAAATTCCACAGCGGGCTACTCATGGCAGGATGAGATTCTTTGGTACAAGGACAGAGTCGTAATATCACCAACATCCACCCTCAAAAGCTGCATTTTGGCGGAGTTGCACTCATCTCCCACTGCAGGACATTGAGGCTTTCAGAATACATATGCATGCACTTGAAGATATTTTTTTTGGATAGGCATGAAAAAGGACATTCTTACTTTTGTAGCTGAATGTGACGTCTGTCAGTGCCACAAAGGAGAAATAGTCAAATCCCCAGGGACATTATAGCCATTGCCCATCCTGGCCTCAATCTGGACGAAGGTTTCTATGGATTTCATTACGGGTCTTACAAAGTCAGGAAACAAGTCAGTCATCATGGTGGTTGTGGACAGACTTTCTAAGTATGCTCATTTTTGCGCCCTACCCCACCCTTTTACACCGACTTTGGTTGCTCAATCTTTCATGGATCAATTCTTCAAATTACATGGCATACCCACTTCCATTGTGTCTGATCGTGACCTGGTCTTCACCAGTAACTTTTGGCAGGAACTCTTCCAGTTACAAGGTACCCAACTACAACTCAGTACTTCCTATCATCCACAAACTGATGGTCAAGCTAAAGCAATCAACAAATGTTTGGAAACATACCTTAGGTGTTTCACTTCAAAAAAGAAACATCTCTGGGTACAGTAGTTACCTCTAGCTGAATGGTGGTATAACACCAACTATCATGCCACCACCAAAATGACTCCATATGAAGTAGCTTATGGTCAACTCCCTCCTTCCCCTACTTCTTATATCAAGGGATGCTCGAAGGTACAAGAAATTGATCAACTCCTACAAAACCGCACAACCATGTTGGCTCACCTTAGAGAGAATCTTCATCAAGCTCAAAACCGCATGAAGCAATAGGTAAATCAACATCTCTCAGAATGCCAATTTCAAGAGGGGGATCTGGTATTTTTGAGCCTGCAACCATATAAGAAAACATCACTCAAAGACAAGGGTTGTCAGAAACTATCTCCAAAATTCTATAGACCGTATCAAGTACTTCAGCACATTGGAGAAGTTGCCTACAAGTTAGCTTTGCCACCCACTGCAAAAATCTATCCAGTTTTCCATATCTCATGCCTCAAGAAAGTGATTGGGAACAATTGTAGAATTCAAACCAATCTACCTCAATTGGATGAAGAAGGATCAATCTGGCTCCAACCTAAACAAGGTCTTGATACACGAGAAAGGCACTTGCGTGGCCGCATGATCAAGGAAGTCCTCATCAAGTGGAAAGACACCTCTCTGGAAGATGCAACTTGGGAACCAACCACTATTCTTCAGCAGTTTCCGCAGCTTCAGCCTTGAGGACAAGGATATTCTTATAGGGGAG
>APFE031718592.1:42536-91062 GCA_000404065.3 Pinus taeda | reverse complement strand
GATATCCAATATCCTCATATGCCTTCTAATGTAATTTATCACGTGCACGAAATTTCATCATGGTCTTGAACTTCTAGTTGGGTTTTATTTAGCTCTTATCCATGAGTCTATTTCCTTTCCTTTCCCACACCCAACAAACCAAACCAAGACAAAACTACAAAATGAACGAAGAGAAAAATGAAGAATAAAGGAAAATGACAAGAAGACATGACATACAACACAAAGCATGTCCATGCTCAAAGTCAACAAAATAGATACATGTAGCCTGTAACGACAAACTAAGAATTGAAAAACATCTCAATTCACAACACATCCAACATTCTATATTTACTTCAACAAGAGAACTTAGTACATGCACAAAATTTTAATCAAACTCTAGCAACTTCAAGATTCCCAAAAATATTTATAAATAGTTCAGGAGGACTTTTCAATATTTTAGAGAGATTGTGGGGATGATCCCTCATCTCTATTCCCTTTTGAGTTACTTTAGTATTGTTGGTTTCTAGTTCATGAGTCTAGAGTTTGTATAATATATCATTCTTTCGTTTTTTTAGGGGCATGCATGGGTCAGGTGTTCTTCTCTGCAACTCCAAAATTTCAATGCCATTATTTTCTTCCCATCCCTATGGGGTTTCCTTATGGTTTTTTTAGTATTGATAACCTTCCATATTTCCAATGTTTGATGCATGTCACACCAATCCTTACATGTAGGACAATTTTTGTAGCAATATTGTGTTTAACTTCACTTGTTCTTTTTATTTTCTAACTTCTTATTCTCTGATTTGTATTTCCTCAACTTAGCTCAAAATTCCCTAAGGCTATCCATTCCATTAGGGAAACCTTCCTCTTCTTTTCGAGGATGGATTTTATCCATACCATGTTGTACCATATTACTATCCATTCCACTATTTTTCAATGCACTTGTGTCTCATTATGTGTTTTCATATGCACATAGTTGTTAGTTGCATCAAGAATAAACATATTAACTCATTACCATGTCATGCCAACACTAAGCATGTTGATCTAAGGCATGCCAACCTGAGGTTGTTCACACATCTAAAACCCCTATTAGTTATAAAAATGAAATACATGTAAGCCTTCTGTCAAGGTTAGAAATCCCATTTTCTATAAATTCAAAGGAAAATTAACATCTATAATAGTTAGACTATTGTATTAAATTTTCACATGAGCCTCTTCAGGTTCAGCTATGAACCTAAGCTCTGATAATACCACTTTGTATCAGAGCTTCTAACTTTCTCTTTCAAGGCCCATTCAGTACAAATATTAAACTTGGGCTTCATATGTTATATTTCTAGTTCATTCGGCCCAACATTTGAATCTAGCTTTGATACCACTTGGTAACACTCCCTCCCACCCCCTTATACTATCTTGAGCTGCGGGAGGTGTTACTTATTGAATTGACCTGACCTCAAAGGTATATTATGAAGATGGGGTCACAAAAATATCACTTTTACCAATGTTGTTAAAACTCAAAACCAATGAAGCCATTGAGTTTAACTTGTTGAGACCTTTCCAAGACATAATTTTAACTCAATGTGACCCTTAGATTGAAAGTTATACCCATTTGAATTTTAATAAATCATATTAGGCCACAGTAACCCTTATTAGATTGCCACATCAACTTGACATGGGATGTTATTATGGTACTTCCACATGGCATGGATGTGGAACTTGATATGTCACCAATTCACCAATCCACATCACCTTTCGTCCTATATGGAATATTTGTTACCACTTCCACATTGTCTCAGACGTCAGGCCCACATGGTCCTTTTTTTTTTTTTTTTTTTTTTTTTTCTTTTTTTTTTTTTCAGGTTATTCCCTGTTATACGCACTTTGACCCAATTCCTAATTTTAGTGAGGTTTGAAAAACCACATCATACTAGACCAACAGGACACTCCATTTTTGTTAAATATTCACAACCAAGTGGTGACGGTGAGCGGTGGTTGGGTTCCATGCCGGAATTAGGTCCACATCATATCGCCCAAGTATGCTACCACCATGAGCATTGAGCATGAACCATGAGAGGAGAGCAGTGGTTAGTGAGTGGTGGTGCCTCATCAACTGATAAACCCGATAGACAAAATAATTCAATGAAATTATTTTTCTGTCTACTACCACCGACTTATTGTGAGAGTGTTAAAGGTTGTGGAGTGGTGACAAGCACGAGGTGGTACCACCCATTAATGGATCTAACAAATAGAAACCTTTCCATTAGGTGTATTTCTATCACTGCCACCGATTTTTCATGAAAGTGTGTAGAGTTTTAAGTGCCTACGAGGTGAAAAAATGGTTCTATTAAACTGACGACCTCGACAAATAGGAGTTTTCACAACAACTAAAGTTCTATTATTGCCATCATTTTTGGTTAGGTTCGTTTTCATCAAAATTAAACAAAGAAGTGTCGACAGTCACGAGGACTTAGTAGTTCTTAACACCTTTAGGGTTAAGCCTAGGTTCTAGAAGTGGTCATATCCTTTGTGTGATGAATTTTGGGATAGCACATGATTATGTATTATCTGATGGTTACTACCTTAGGGAATTAAGTGATGCACTAACGACATTGTTAAAGTTTGAATTGATCCAAAATCTTGATTGCAAATATATTTAAAGGATCCCATAATGGGATTGAAGCATGAGTAGAAAGTCAATCATGGTATTGCTCTAAAATAAAATCAACCTGGGCCACCAACATATGTGGGTATAGTGGGATGTAGTCGACATCAGAAAGGCATGGTATCGATGGCCATTTTACCATTTTCAACATTACACAATGTGATCTATACAGAGTAGTCCAACACTTATGACTATTTTAGGCTAACTAACATCTTCTATGAGATAAGACTTCTTCATTTAGTAGCAAGGTGACATACAAACTTACATGATCACACAACAAGGTTGCATACCTTACTGAAAATGATGAATCATAGGGTGTTACATCTTATTGAAATTCGTGGTTACAACAATATATAAGAGTGGATAGCTCACATATCATTCATGGGTTAAGTGACCATCGAATTTATCCCAAATACTCATTTAACATTTTACATATAGAGTAAACTCATAACATGTAAGATGACCTATAATCATGGTTATGGTTGTGAGCTTTAGAATTCATAAACATGTTAGATGGCTGGAAGAACATGTAATAACAAGTTAGCTGAGTGACCTTAGATAATCAGTCACAATTATATAAGTACCCTTGCAATCAATGAAAATGATAAAATCACATAGTGTCAGCAGTTAATACAACCATAGGGACATAGTAGATAACTTGTCTACCATGAACATACAATGATTTCAGGAATTATCTCATAAGTCTTATAGAACCAAATATCAACCAATAACATAAGCAAGAACTATCATAATTAATAACCAAATATGCTTAAATCATTATACTTATATGTGTGACTTAATTTAGCTGGAAACTAAAGGAAGTACTTCCACTCTCCAGCCAACCATAGATTGTTGCACTGCAACCTTTCTTGCAGTTGAACACCCCTCGAGCCAGATCCAGAATTTGAGGAAATGATTGCACTGAGAAAATTTAAACCAATGATTTGGCTATTCATTGTGCTTCATGCATGCCACACAAGCTTAGACAAGGAGCTCTATGGTCTCAAATACAACCATAAGGATTTACACTCAGGGTTACAGAGCATAAATTTAATGTCAAAAAGCACCAAATTTTGGTTACAATCTTGATAATAAGCTCTAGCGATGTCTGATTAGATATACCATGCCCCACAACTACACACAGCCTAGAATAAGTCCTAAATTCCTTTTGATAGAAAATAGAGCTAGTGTGAGCTAGAGAGAGAGAGAGATCTAGAGTGAGTGAGATAGAGAACCAAAGCGAATTAAAAAAATCTCCCTTTTCTCCTCTGCTATGTGTATAAATAGGTAATCTCCATCCCTCTGTGTAACTAGGAGAGCTTGAATTGGTTCTTTGGTTCTTTTTCCCTGAGGCACCGCTTGGTTCATATTCAACTTTCCTAAAGGATCATCCTTCTTTATTGACCCCTCAATCAACGAGAGGGGAAAAGGAATGGGAATTGCCATCTGCGTCTACCACTTGATTTATGCTTGGAAATTACCAAGAGGAGGGGATGAATAAGTAATTTTAACTTTCCATTTTTTTGCTCAACTTAAATTCCTTTTTCTATTATCTTCTTATGCAACTAATAACTTACAATATATTCAATTATTAATGGTTTCTTTTTCAGTTACCAAAGAGAGACATTTGCATATATACTTATTCATAATTCAAAATAATTCACACAAAATTCAACAAACAACATATGAAGAAACGAGATATAAGTGTAAATCCATCAGGGAAAAAACCACGAATGTTTGGCTGAAACTGACATGAAGGCAAGCTCCTACTCCCCTATTACATCAATTTTTTTGTAGGATCCAACCTACAAGAGGTTGCTACCTCAAGGAAGCTCCAAATCCCACAATGTTTTCTGTAGGCTTCAACCCACAGGAGGCTCCTACCTCAACATGCTACAACCTATTCTTTATCAAACTACAACTTGAAAAGAGACTACAATCTTTTGATCACAATACAAAGTAAAGTTTTCTGGTTACCTGATATTAATTCCTTCCCTCAAGTCTGCTACTCATATTATTTGCTTCTCTTCTTCAGTTATGTTTCTTTTATGCTACTTTTTTCTTCTTCTCCTAACTAGAATGTTGCTCATGAATCCTCTCATACAAACTTATTAACCTCAAAAAGTCCTTTTCTCATTCAATAATGTATATTTTATAAGCATAACATATTGATTGTTTGTATTCTATGCAAGAATACAAAATGAGGAGTTGTCTCTTGGTCTTCTAAAGTTGTTCCCAATCCGCCTCTTCATTTTTAAAAATCAGAAATTTGTAATATAAAATAGAGGTGAAATAATATATCCTAGCAGTGATGATTGCAAGAGACAGAGATTTGAAAAAATTTCATATTTGTTTTGCCCACATTTTTCAAATTTGTACCTTTCATTTTCGTGTTCAATGAAAGGATACATTTTCAACTTATGTCTTAATATATCATGTGCCATTTCTTAGTTTAATTGTAAGCCATACTTCAAGATAACCAATCAACTTATTTAATAATCATCCTTCACAAGATCAACCTTTGCACTTCACATTACTTATCAACCTTTGCATTCCAAGCATTCTTGCAACAATGGCATTCAACATAAATTAGCCTTAACATAATCAACACAAATTAGATCAATGACATCAAGCTTTCTGAACATGATCAATTGACATCAGTGCCAACATTACCAACGTTCTCCCCCTTTAGCATTGATGGCAACACAACAATTCCTTTTCATGTTTGTCCTTAAAAAAAATGCCTCTTATTGTGCCTCCATTCTTCCCCTTTGACATCAATCGAAAGGGGTGGTATTGACCAAACTTTCTACTGTTCAAGTAGAATGACACCATTGATTATTTGTTTTCAGTTAAATTGTTCAACATTCTTTATTTTCTAGTTTTGTCTACACAATATCCTTTAGATCAAAATTGATAAATTAGAGCAAAGAACCCTAAGAAAAATGTGACAACATATTATGCTGTCCTCATATAATGCCCTTTTATATGAATTGGGGCACAAAACCATAATTTATAATTTATAAAAGTACTAATTATTAAAGTTATGGTCATAAAAAATCTATAGTATGCTCACTACTGAATTAGATAAATAATAAACTCCCATAATGAATATTGTGCAAAAAACTAAGCTGCCCAAAACAATACACTACCCATTATGTGCAAACAATTGCTTCTCAAAATAATACGTTGTTCATTTAACTTGGAATGCTGCTCCAATATGATAAATTAACACTTCTCTAATGTTGGTCCAAGAAGAAACCTCCAGTCATTAATGTTGCTCTAGAGTTGCTCCAGTGCATTGCTTCAATTAACGCTGCTTTAATGTTGCTTCAAAGAATTGTTGCACAATTTAATGCATTTCTCATCATCATTCAAGTGATGATGAGAATATGTGACACCTTGAGAATATGCAAAACATTAACCAACGCAAAGCATTATGATAACGTTGCCTCCATAAATATGCGAACCTCATCCATTAGATATGCTATCACTGACTCATAAGGATAATTATCCGTCTCATACATTAAATATATTATCACTGCTTCATTCATTAAAAGGAGTAACACTTCCTCCTCCTTATGCTATCGTTGTATCTAAATGAGCAATATAAGACTCGTTAATGCTGCCTCCATAACTATGTTAACGTTGCCTCACAAGGATAATAATTTATGTCCAAAGAATAAGCCATGTCTGCGTTGTCTCTAAATTATTTTAATGTTGTTGATCCATATACTATCGCATTGCATTAACTACTCCAAGTTTCAAAATATCGATTGTCCAATATAATGCCTATTTCTAAAGCCATTGCTTGTACAATATATATTTAATGAGTGCCGTTCCCAAATTTAATGAGAATGCCAACATTTTGTTGGAATAAACCAGCGTTTCATTAAGAATAACGTTTTATGCCATAGCAGTGTTCATAGCAGTGTTCATAGCATTCTGTTGTTCCACTGAAACCAATGTTCCAAAGAATTCATAGCGTTGTGCAATATTCATACTGTTATAGTAGTGTTCTTAGCATATAGCCTTATCAAATTCATAGCGTTGAGCCGCATTAGTTCCTGTGATTGTCTACCATATTGCAGTGTTTGTCGACCATATTGCCTATGTCCAAGTTGAAATTGTTTTTTCCAAGTTGCAAAGGAGTTTGAAATTTGGGCATAAAACCCCAAATTTAACTCTTAAAATCATATCAACTCATCAAATAATATATCAATTTATATTATTAAACATTGCTTCATTGAAATATTAACACCTATTACAATTACCTCAATGATAAAGTAATCATGTCTTGTGACTTTAATTGGAAAGCATGCAAATATAAATGCAATTACACTATATAGTGAAGGCACACTATATAGTCAAGGTCATGGTATGCCAATAATAATAGTCACAACCTAGATTATGGAGAAAATAAACCTTAATTTCAATGTAACACGACAAATTATTCAAGAATTGCATTTTCCAATATATTCCCCCTGCAATGTCATATTCCTTCATATGCCAATAGGAGTTTTGATGTTGCTTTAGAGAAACGACAGTAATATTAGTTTCAAATATTGTCACCTGCCTCTTTGTCTCATGCCATCTCTGCTCCTATCAAATTTGCATAAAAAAAATTATACTTTTGTTACCATGGGTATTACCTTCTACCTCTTTTGTCCAATCTGTCATTGTCACCTCATACCTGCACTTATACTCCACGTTCCATCCATGTGAATCTTTTTTTAAATTATATTTTCACATTCTTCTTATTCTTTAGTTCTCTTTAGCTCGTAGATTTTTTTTTTTTTTTTCCATTGTGTTCGGATGCATGTGAATGCTTTGTTCTATTGTCCTGCTTTTGTAAATTCAAATTTGTTGTTTCATTCATCTAGGGTGGCATTCTCTCCCCTCACTTTTTTTCCCTACGAGTTATTTTAATGATACATGCTAGTATTTTCTAAAAGAATTGCTTATTCCCTTTTAGACAAAGATTATTTCTTTCAAAGTGTTGCATGTTTGATTTTAGTGTAACATTTTCTTCATATGGTTGTGGCAATGTGACTGATAAGCCTCATTTTCTATATTTGGTAGTCTCTTCTATGAAATATATATAGATATTCAAATGAAATATCTCTACAATAGAACATTGCTTTGAATTTATGTACTAATTCATTGACTGTCATTTGCATTTCATGTTTTGCAAGATTTTTGAACATAAACCCATATTATGAATATACCTCTTTTAGTTTGAATGTTTTGTTTTAGAACAATGATGAGATCCTAATGAATTGATTCTATGCTCAAATTATTATGGGAGGTGGATGGATCTTCATCCAATCAACAAAACAAAACAAAACATTTTACTTTTTCTTTTGATGATAAATACATTTTAACTCTCCTTGCATTAAAAAATATCGCATTAATAGCATCCAAATATTTTTTTTCTCATAATAACAACGCTAAGGATTTAGAGGGATCCTAGTGATGCATTGAAATGCAACAATGTAACTAATTAGTCACATTTTGGCCTTCTATCAAATGGCAGAACCATTTTCATAGATTTCTTCATTAACGGTCTTTTCCAATCATAGAAGATATTTGCATGAAATGACTTTACACCAATACTGTGATGGATTAGCTACTGGACTAGATATTTTCATATAGAATTTTCATATAGTCTGGTTCAAATGTCGGTCTCATGATGCTTCATGATGAATGCTTCTAGAAACCAGACATAAAAATATATAGCATCTGCTCATTCTATAGGATTTTCTCCTATGGGCTTGATGACAACACCTTTTCTTTTTCTTTCATATATATATTTGAAGAGATCTCATTTTTTATTTCTTCATAGATATTTATATCAACTGAATACATGGGTTATCATAATATACTTTGATGCATACCATATACACATTCAGATTCATCAAAGGCTGAAGAATTTTGAGAAAATTCTAATGATGCAAACATACATTGGGCTAGACTCATCTTCTATGTGTTTTCACTAGATATGAAAATGTTTAACTCTACTATGTACATTTTTACATTCTTATTTACATGCTTATATATAGGATATATACATATGCACATTTTTGTATAAAATTTTGTATTAGACAATGAACCTTTGAATGATGAAGCTAAATAATGTTTCATATTCATCAAGAATATGGCTTGATGTTGCAGTTGTAGGATGGTCCATTGCTCTTGCTTCTTCTTGACTGCTTCAAAATATTTACACAATCATATGCTCCTCTATAGTCTCCCCCTTAGATAGTGCATTCATTTTCATATTCTCTTCATTATTTTAGGCTTTTGTTTTTGAAATCAAACTAGTGAGAGGAGTCTATAGGGACTATCCCTAATTTTCCCCTCATATATTCAAAAGGTTCTCTAACCATTGACTTAGCAAATATATCTACTATATTTTCCTTTGTGGGTATGTATTCCATCTTCACTATTTTCTCAACCACTTTTTCTCTGAGGAAGTGGTACTTTATGGGGATATGTTGAGTCTTTGAATGGAGCACTAGATTTTCGAAATACTTATTTCACTTGTATTGTCACACTTAATACATATAGGTTCACCATAATTTACCTTCATATCTTGTAAATTAAGTTTCATCTACAACACCCATGTGCAACAAGAAACAGTTGCTATGTATTCAAATTATATTGCGGATAGAGAAAGTGATGATTATTTCTTGCTTAAGCATGCAACCAAAGACTCTCCTAAGTAGAATGCACCACCGCTTGTACTTTTCTTGTCATCCACACAACTTGCCTAGTCCACATCTGTGTATGTTGTCAATGTAAATTTATTACCTTTTGGTTACCATAGTCCATAGTCTGTAGTCCCTTTCAAGTATCTAAATATCCTCTTTGTTGCTAATAGATGACTATGTTTAGGTGTTGACTGATATCTTACCACTAATCAAAATGCCAACATTATATCTTGTATAGAGGTTGTTAGGTATAGAAAGATTTCTATCATAGATCTATAAAGCTTATGATCAACCTCAAGTGATTCATCATATGCACATAACTTGCATCTAATTGTCGTGGGGGTTGAGACAAGTTTACAGTCTTCCATTAGAAAATTTTCAACATATCTCTTAGGTATTTCTCTTTAGAAATGAATATGCCTCCTCACTTTTGTAGAATTTACATCCCTGGGTAAAACGTAAGTGTTCCAATCATTGACATGTCGAATTCAAACTTCATCTCTTTAGAAAACCATTTTACTGGATGATTTTTATTTCTACCAAACATAATATTGTCCACATATAGAACCACAATTAGTAATTCATCCTCATCATCTTTTACGTACAAATTACTTTTAGCTCCTCCTCTCTTGAAGCCCTACTTCTAAAGAAACTTGTCTGAACTAGAGTTCCATGCCTGTTGTACTTGTTTAAGGCTATATAATGCTTTCGTTAACCTGCAAACATAGTTTGGAATATCTAATAATAAAAATTCCTCAAGTTGTTCCATATAGACCTCTTCCTCAAGTTCTCCATTTATAAAATTAGACTTCATGTCCATTTGGCATACTTTGAAATCATTATAACAAGCAAAGGCCAAAAACATCCTCATTGCCTCCAATCTCATAACCAGTGCAAAAGTTTTTTCATAGTTATTACCTTCTACTTGTGAGTAACCATTGCACGCTAGTCTGACTTTGTTTCTAACAATTTTGACCATGTTCATTCATCTTGTTTTTGAATACCCATTTTGTGCCAATGACATTCTTTCCAGCTGGCCTTTATGTCAATTCCCAAGTCTTGTTCTTTTCAATTTTGTCTAACTGCTCGTTCATATCATCTATCAAGTTTTTGTCTTTACTTGCTTCACCAAAGTTCTTTGGTTCAATCTATGACAACATAACAATATGAGCTTGGTCTAATTTCTCTGCAAGTTCCTCCTTGTTTTCACTCCACTTTTATCTCCAATAATTTTACTTTTAGGATTATTCTTTTGTGTATGTCTTAAGGGTCCTTTTGAATGAGTCTTTGTCTTTTCTAATTCTTCATCTTGTACTTTATTTTCTTTACTTACATTGTGATGATCTCGAGGATTGATAAAACCTATGCTCTTGTTCTTATCTGATAGCTCTTCATCAAGCTTTACATCTATGCATTCCATAATATTATGCATTCTTTTATTATAGCACATGTATTCCTTACTTTTTGACTAATATCCCAAGAATATTCATTCATCTAATTGAGAATAAAACTTCCATAACTTCTCATCATTATTTTTGGTATAGAATTTACTTCAAAACACTTTAAAATGTTTGATTGAAGCTGACTTACTATGCCACACTTCAATGTGAAGGCTCATACTCAAATATTTCCTTGAGTATTACTCCCCCTGTTGCAATGCTCCCTCTTTGCATTAGCAAAATAAACTTCAACAGTAAACAAATCATCACCAATCTAATTTGACAACAGCATTAAATACTTCCCTTGTCCCTCAGATGCATTCCTTAGCTTGTTCCTTTCGGCTCCTTGCATCTAACCTTTATGGATTCTCTTGAAACCAAACTCTTATTTTCAATGAAGAGGAACAAGGGATATACTCCCATGAGTAGATTTTCTGACTTTTTCTTCCACACTTGGATATGTTGAGCTTGGTCAACACCATTAATTGATTTATTGCATTGGTTATCCTGACTGGGGGACTTTATGTTATTGCTTGAGCATACAAAGCACTGATTAATCCTTTTGTTAGCACAAAGTAAAGCCATTCTATCATTTACCTCTTGCTCTTTTTTGTGACTGTATTCCTTTGGAGATCCATTAGAGATGATGCTGCTTCTTTTAACTGATTGGAGTCTTTTCCTCTTGCAGGTTATATCAAGGAGATCAACTACATGAATTTTAGATTCTTATATGCTAAATATGTGTTAACTATCTTCAAATCCAAATAGTAGTCTGTGTTTCCTCCATGCACCATTCCATCTACCTTTCTTTTGAATGATAAATAACTCCTTCACAATTCTCTTTTCTTGCTCTCCTCATAATCCATAGCTCTATTTGTGATGTTTTCAAAAGAGGTTTTCTTGCCAAATTTACATGTAGTTTCTTTATGCCTGTATTTCTCACCTATGGAATTCAATGATATTCAAGAAGGGGTAAAAGGAATTATACTTACCAAATATTTTTTTGCCTAATCTTGGACTGATACTCACTCTCTTGTTGTTATTAGGCCACTGAAAATATTTCCTTTGAGGGGAAATGGCTCTTTGTGCATGTCTATTTGAATTTCCCTTCTGAGGAATTCATGATTGTGTTTGAAATGGAGAATTCCACTTCTGATGTTGCGCCTTATTTTTCCTATATGGGTACTTGGAGGCAAAGTGCCCTACTTTATTACAATAAAAGCATATGAGAGGTTCCATACCTTTATTTTTATTTCTGGAAGTCCCTTTATCTCCTTGAGGCTACATTCTTTTCTCTACCATTACAGTGCTATCAAAATTTCCTTTAACTAAATTCATGGGTCCCGTTAATGTTGTTGCTTGGTCATTGTCATCTTCCAACATAGTCTTAGCCCGAGAGGAACAATGGTTGGTCTGAATGTATTCAAATGCTTAAGAATTCTTTGCATGCATCTGAATATTCAATACCTGCTTATTTAATGTTATTTTCTTCTCCAAGCCTCGTATTTATGGCTCTAAATTTCTTGATTTCCTTAAGAGCTGATATGATTTTCCTTTTCAAATAGATCTTTTCTTCAAGACATTCCAAATAAACAGAGGAGCAACTAAACTCACAATAAGTGTCTATTTCACTCAAAAGAGTTTGTTCCCTTGATGACTCTAGGGATTCTTTTGCTGACACATGATATGTACTTTCTTCATCTTCACCAGAGGTGGACCCATTGTCTTCTTGACCAATGTCCAAGTTTTCTATTACCATTAAAGTAGCTCCTTCTTCACTACAACTAGATGAGAAACTCTCACTTTCACTGGTACTTAAAGTTGAGAATTTTGAATATAAACAACATATTTTTCTACAATAACAATAAAAAAACAACTTACATGCAAATTACATATCCCCTAAGTGTTGATCAACAATTTTTCTTCTTGATACAAGAAAATGATCTTCAATGCTCTTTGAATGTTTGGTGGCTACATCCTCCAGGGAAATCCTCTTGACATCACATGCAACGTGCATGTCTACTTCATATATGGAATGTAATTTATCCCATGTAGAGTTAAAATAGATTATTTTTTCAATATATAACGTAGACATCCCTTTCATGATTTCCTTCCTAGCTTATTTATCAAACTTATCATCTATTACTCCATTCTCCACAGATATCCATACATCCAAATCAAGAGCTTGTAAGTAGATTCATATCCTTACCTTTAAAGTTGTATAATTTGAGCCGTTCAAAAATGGAACTCCATATGAGGTAATCCAGTATCGGTTCTCCATGATCCCTAATCTTCCTTCCAACTGTTAAATTGATTTTGAAGGAAACTAGCTCTGATGAAAATTTTTAGTAATAATGGAAGCTAGGACACTATTGGAGGGGTGAATCAACAATGTGGCAAAATTATGCAATTCTTCACAAATTATACTTTCCAGACACTTTTGGAAATTATTCATGTAATAGCAACACAACTCAATCATCTAGAACATAACATCATAAACATCAAGCTCATGAACAACATATACATAAGACAACCATCTTCCTTTTATTAGAATCTTCAACTTGATTGCATCACTACCCCATAAGATACTACTTGTAGGTTTATCAGTTGCTACTGAAAGGAACTTCTATCTCTACTTGTTTATCAATCTTCACTGAAAGGGACTACTGCCCATGCGCATTATCATCCCCTGTTGAATGAGACTCTTGCCCCTGCTGGTTTATCAACTACTACTGAAAGGGACTGTTGCCCCTAAGCATTTACCAACACCTACTGGAAGGAGCTACAACCCCTGATCTACAAGATACCATAGTGTTGGCCCTCTTGATTCATCTTTTGTCCATTTTCAAACTAAAACTAATATTCATCTTACATCATAAACAAACAATTTTTCTCACTAAAACTACTTACCAAAACCACCTTACAAACACCTTCAACAATATGTGATTAATGATAAAAAAACCATCACCTTCAACAATTTATCATAACTAAACAAATCACCAAACTATTTGCACCAACAACATCAATACCATAAATCACCTTTGATGAACACACAAAATCACTCAATCACTAACTTATCATTCACCTATCATATATCAAATCTTATATCTGATTCAACCTTGATGCATAATGCATCTTGTTGCACCAACAACTTCTCATCCACTTCCGCATTGCTGCTCAAATTCTGCCTATAAATATTTATGGACTGATATTTTTGGATTGGAGCTTTTAGTTAACTTGCTTTCAAACCTTTGCATGAATCTTGAATTTTTTCCTTTGTCCTATTTGTTCTAGTCTTATGTATGTGCTCTTAACTTCTCAATATTTTATCAACATTTCTGAGCTCAATCTATGAGTGTTTCTGCTAATTGTGCTTATTCTGGTATTTTACAGAATTTAACTGGGACTTTTCTATTTCTAGCGAATCTCTAGACTTAGTGGTTCTTTTAAAAACTTCCTCCTTACTGTATATCCTTTTATCCATGCATTTACCACTCTGTTGTTATGTTTGGCTTAATTTCCAAACTCCACCATTAAACTGTCGCTTATCAAAGTTTTCAACTCGCTCCGTTGTGAGCTTAAAGGCTCTATTAAAGGCATCACATGGCAACATTAGTTGCCGACCCATCTGTTCATGTGAATACATTAAGCTTCTAACTTATTCCATCCATGCATGTGCCCAAAGAATTTCAATATAGGCCTAAAGGTATTTTAATATCACTGTTGCAAAACAAACCAAATATTACTCCATGGCCTTTTTTAATTTTAATAAAATAACTTTCCAAATCCACCAAAATTTGCCTTAGCTCCTTATGCTATAGAGCATTTCTCTTTTTCCATCAATGGAACAGGTGTTATGACCACTAGCTTAGACTTTGAGGCACTTAGCTACTTTAATCCTTTGAGGGCTTGGTTTATTCATTACGCACCTCCATTCCCTTGGCCTTTGACAATACATAAAAACTTTGCAAAGCTGTGTCGCACACTTTCCAAGGCATGGCAAAATGTCAATTATCAGAAAATATTATATATGCCATTTTGTTTCTTACTGTAAAATCCCAACTCTTTTATTTGGCTTCTTTTAAAATCCTTTAGGCTCATACCTGCAAGATGAATTATCCTATGAGGTCTACCCTCTGTAGTAAGAGCCAATAGAAATGCTCTATGGGTTGAGTTTTATCTTTCACGCCCACATCATCCTGATGCTCAATCATGCCTCCTATTTCTTAAGTGCTTCTCTTTAATCTTTTGGGTAATGGTTGTTGGGATGGCACCATGTTGACATCATATATTCCATGATTCGTCCATTGATTGGTCCACGTGTCTATAAAAAATGGGCAATTCAGGTACCCAAAAACACTGAATATGACTACCACGTGTCATGCTCCCATTGAGCATGTATTGATATCAGCGCCAATAAATACTGAGTTTTCACCTCTCCTGTTGTGAAAGAGGAAAGAGAAGGGTCCCATGGTCTTATTTTTCACCATATTTCCTTTATAAAAAAATTTAAAGGTCCTGGCCATTTTTCTTTGTACTACTCAATCCTTCTGCTGAGTCCATGCTCCTCTACACTGTGCTTTGAAATCCTTCAGGGTCACCTTTCTGTTGGGCTTGCAAGCTTTGTTGTTAATTGTGGGGACCTTCTGTTAAAATCTCTGCCAAATAACTTCCTCCACTGCAGAGTGTCAGGACTACGTCTTCCTGTCAAACATCATCTCGCTTAAACGCTTGGGTGCTTTTTGAAATTCCTCTAGGATACACTTTTCGAGGAATAGTCTACAGGCTTATGTGTCATGTTAGCTCCACCTCATCCAATAAAGTTATTCTCTGCCACTACATATACTCCATGTTTTCCTGCTCATTTCTAAAGCTCTCCTTAATTTTTAGTCGAGGTTATACTACTGGGGTACCACCTTCAGGAAGCATTGTAATCAAGGGCTCCACCTGTGGCCAATAACATTGCTTCTCATTCATGCCACACATGCTCGATCCTAGTTTTGTCACTCCACTATGCTTCTCTACTATATTTGGCTATGCTCCAAACTTAACTGTGCACCAAAGCTCCTCCAACCAACTTAGCTCTACAAATGTTGACTTTTGGGGTCCAGAGCTTTGACTAGCTCTATCTTTTGATCCAAGAGGCCATTTTCAAACTTCAGCACACCACTAGAAAGATATTTCAGAGATATTCCCATCTGGTTGGGTTTCATCTACTCTGATATGATATACTACATAAGAAATAGCTCGAAAGTCTCTACACATTATTCATCCATGTTTATATTCATCCTTCTTGTAACTAATCTGGAACACTTGTATCATCCTTTGACACCTTTTCCATTTATTTCCATCTGATGCCATCAATGGAAACACCATAATCAATGCATTTTTAGTTTCCATGCTTTTCCTTTTCCAACAATATTTGCCTTTGTCATCAATGAAAACATATTTCCAACAATTTTAGGGCTCCAGAGAATTTGTTCCAACCCATAGGTTCTAGGGACTAGTAACTCTACCCACAGCCTCCAGGGAACCCAAGTTGTTTTAGGGCTCCAAAAATCTTTTTCCAACCCACAACCATAGGAAAGTAGAGAACCAATCATAAAACAAAACGGATAACCCATTACATCATGGCTATCCAGGAAATGGCAAGGCAAGACTAAAAGTGTAACACCCTCCTCCCACATCTACCCAAGTAACCAATCAATCGAGGTAAACATGTGACGAGAGGCTACTATGATATGATTCAACCTCCTAGGTGACCTTAAGGAAGTGGAATCAATGGAAATACATCAAACATACCTTCCACATTAGCAACGACACTCCCAGGAGCCATCCCAACCACTTAGGTATCATGCCCCTGGGTCCCACTAATTTTTTAAGATATTAAACCTCTAGACACTCCCATCCTATGGGAATGCCAACATCTAGAGAGATTTGGATGCTACCACAAGCCTACATGCCTTCATCCAAGGACTATTTCCAACAGACCTGTGCCAGAGTCCAAGAGATTTAAGGCACTTTTCAATCCCATAATTCTTGCCACTACACAAAACTTGTTGAAACGTTTGGAATCCATTAAATACATAATGATAAGACTAATAATCCAAAAACTAACTCCAGAACTAGGTTTGATCATCCCCTAATCAGGACTGGCATTTTGTCAAACATATCACAAATATGTAATCTACAGGTGTAAACAATAGATTTAAGCATAGGGGTCTGATACTTATCTTAGAATCACTAAGAAGCATTGTTCTCTTATATCATTAGTTGCATTATCATCTGTTAGGTCATAGATACATTGTTCATTCATTTACAAGTAAAGACATGATGAGATCCATACATAGCCACTAACTTAAAACATATACGTAACCAACATATTAGCAACAGAAATACTAAGGAAATCACAACTATATGATCCACATATAAACCAATATAATACTCATAGGATAACAAGGAGAAACAACCTCTTATTAATGATGCATAATCCAACCCGAGATGGGACTTCCACGTTCCACCTGGCCATAGAATCGCTAAGCCAAATCTCTCTTCAACCATTCACCTCCATGCCATATTCCAAGCATGAATGTGTGACTCAAACCAAAAGAACCAACTAGAGAATCTCGAGGCTAAACCAACTTACCCTCATTAGTATAAATCGGGCTTTACTGTAATCCACCTCAGATCACTAGGCCAACAAAATGAACATATAATAACCAACTTTACCATGATCTCCACCAGATCGCTGGGCTAAAACAAGCATGGATGCCACTAGATTTCTCCACCTACACCGTGAGGAAGTTTCATGTCTCCTAGTCTTTTAAGCATTATCGCAATCCACACCAGATCACTAGGCCCTAAACTGAGATCCACTCTCCAGGCTTTACCGCATATCCCAACATAGGATTACTAGGCCCAATGGAGAGTAATCTACCTCTTGGATTTATCGTATATCTACCATTCACCACTAAGGATTCCTAGGCCCACCGAGGCACACAATCCTGGCTTTGTTGGAACCCACAGTCTAGATCAAGGGTTACTAGGCCAGTGGCTTTACCATCATCCATGGTCCTATTTAGGGATCACTAGGTCATTTGTTCTTCATTTGTGAGATCCACCTCTCTCAACTTCGAATCCATCCGGCAATCCAACTCAACCAAAACATGAGAACCCCATCACACCATGGCTATCCAAAAATGGCAAGGCTAGGCTAAAAACATTGTCACACCTAGCAAAACCCATGCCATAACAATAAAGAACCACACACATACTATTCATGCCAAATTTAGCAAGGAAAGAACACATGAAAATTGATACCTGTAAGTAAACCCAATGTAGCTACTTGATCCTGCTTTTCCTTGCTTTATCTTTTCTTCCTCTTTGCCTCCTTTGCCTTTCTTGATCCAATATAAAACCTGAGCAAAATATTTCCAACTGATCCTCAAAATCCTTTTTATCAATGAGGCCTCTATTTTCTTCAATTTCCTCCTCACATTCAACCTATGACATTTCACCTTCCCTTTCTCATATTTTCCATTATTTTCATAAATAAATGTGTAAAAAATGTCTCTTTTCCTTTCCAAAGGCCTTGTCATTGCCTTTACCAATTTCCTTAGCCATAATAACCGAAATGAACACCCACTAGAATGTTTTTCCCACCATTCATATTGGAATATGTGTCCCATCAACCGTGGTCTTATATTTTTTTACATGGATTTTTAACCAGGGTTGTTATAGAAACCACCATCATTCTAGGAAAATCTACATGCCAATGAAAACACATAACCAAGGAATCACATGCATATACCATGCATCAAAAAATCATCAAAGAGATCACACATGCAACATGTTACCTGCAAAGTAAGCCTCTTGTAGTTGTTGAACGAACTGTCTCCTTGCGCTTCCTTGCTTTCTTGTTCTTGCTTTCTCCAAATCCAAGTGATTGCTAGAGTGCTCCAAGAATACTATAAGTTTGCAAACTATATGAGAGAACAAGAGTGTGAGAAGAGAGAATCAAAACTAAACTGACAAAATATGTGAACTAATTTCCATATCCATTAATAAACCACAAATGATTCCCACTATAATATTTTCCCGCCATTCATCTTGGAATATGTGTCCCATGACCTTGGTCTTATTTTATTTACATGGAAAATCAACCAAGGTTTGTTACAAACCCCTCCCCCTTGGAGGAACACCGTTCTCAGTGTTAAATGATACTTATAACTAGAAAAACATGTTTCCCATGGAGCTGTATAACACATCTTGATGCAACATTTACACCATACCAAATTGTTGAAACCATGGACACCATACTGCTTATTGGAGCTTTATAACACAACTCGATGCAATATTTACAACATACTACTTATTGAAGATTTATAACACAACTCATTGCAATATTTACAATACACATATGCATATATAAATATAAACTAAGACACATAAAAGAAAACACTGTTCTCAACCAACAAATAAGGAAGGATACAAGACCCGCATTTTATAAACCATCACCCTTGTAGATTAATTGGGCCCAAAGTGCTTCCACTACACTTTAACTTTCTCTATTGTTTGTTTCTAGGGCATGAGTTGTTTCTGCTGCAAAATGCACTAAAGTTTTGCATGGAATTATCCCTCTAGTTCTACCTACAATATAGACCATTCAATCACATGATCAACATCATAGAATTATCTCTTAATAAATGAAACATGACAAACATCATGGACTTTCATTGTTGGAGGCAGCACAAGTTGGTAGGCCACTAGCCCAATCCTCTCCAATATCTAAAAAAACTCACAATACTGAGATTCTAGCTTGGCACATGACCCAATCCTTAAGGAGCTCCTCTTGGTCTTGACACACAAGTACACATGCCCTCTAACCTTAAACTCCTTGAATTCTCTATGATGATATGCATAAATCTTCTAGTTGTCCTATGTTTCCTTCAAATTCCTTTTGATAACCTACATCTCCTACTCCATCTCAGCCAACATATCCAGTCCAATAAACACCCTGTTAACTAGATCCCTCCAACTGATAGGAGTATTTCAACTCCGCTCATAAAAAGCCTCAAATGGACTCATCCTAAAGGAATCATTATACCCATTTTTATATGAAAACTCCACCAGTGGAAGATACTCCTCCCACTTCCTTTGGCAATGCATGACATACATCGTGAACATATCCTCAAGAATCCATTTAACTCTCTCTGTTTGTCCATGTGTATTTGGATGATAAGATTTACTAAATGATAACTTTGTCCCCAATCCTATAAAAAACTCCGTCCAAAACCTAGAAGTGAGATTGGCATCTTTGTCTGATATGATCTTCTTGGGAACTCCATGCAACCTCACTATCTCCATGAAGAATATTTGAGCTACCTCACTAGATGAACTAGTAGAATTCACTATAATGAAGTGAGCTACCTTTCTCAACCTGACAACCAAAACCATGATGGAATCATGTTGCTTTGATGTCCTCAGAAAACTTGTAATGAATTCCATGAAAATTACCTCCCATTCCCATTCTAGAATTAGAATAGGATGCACTAAACCAGTTGGATGCTTACACTCTACTTTCACTTTTTGATAGTCCAAACACTTCACAAAAAACTCTGCCACCTCCTTCTACAAGTTTGGCCAATGATAGAACTTCTTAACATTGTCAGCATCTTCTACTATCCCACGTGGCCTGAATATGGCTTGACATGAAACTCCCTCAAGATAAGATTCTTCAACTCATTGCTATTTTCCACATAAATCTTGTTCCTGAATTTGACGAAGCCATATGTTGTGAGGTGATACACCTCATCTCTATCACCTTCACGCTCATAAGAGAAATTTTAAGGTCTAAAATGGGCCTCAAAATAAAATGTACAACCAAAATCAACTTTATAAGAACCAATAAGATTCAAGATGATGATGGCAACCATGGGGGATGATTCACCTTTTTGGAGTAAAAAACTAAAAAGATTAAAAAAAAAAAAAAAAATCTTTTTCAACTCAGATTTTTAACTTATCTCCTTATGTTTTTACTCAAATTTCGAGTGGTAACACTCATTGGATGAAAAATTTAATTCATCGTCCAAAGAGTACCAATGTTGCATACTTTTGATGGACCATTCTTCACAAAAAATGATAAATGCATGAAAAACGTGATTGCAATCATGTTTTTTCATGTATTCCTTATTTTCATGTAGCAAAGTCCATAAAAAATATGCAACATGGGTACTCCTTGAATGAGGAATTAAATTCCACACCCAATGAGTGCTCCTGCTTGAAATTTGAGTAAAATTGTAGGAAGATAAGTTAAAAATACGAGTTGAAAAAGTAGTTTTTTCTTTCTTCCTCTGAAATTTGATGATTTAATCTAGTGTTATTTTATGATATTTGTTAGGAGGCCCATTTTAGACCTCAAAATTTCTCTATTGTTACAATCTTTGCTTCAATTGCTGGTACCTCTCATCATGCTACCCTGCATGCAAGATCTGCTCCTATAAATCTGTTCCATATGAACTCATAGCTAAAAAATGATTCACTTGCACTCTCTTACTTAGAGCATCTACAACCCTATTATCCTTGCCCTTGATGTACTTGATAGGGTATTTTTTAATGATTTAAATATCATGCCTATTTATAGTATTATAGGCGATTATTCTTATTTGGACAGTCATACATATCAAATCTAGGTGAATATTCAATAAAAAAACATGTAATTTACTATTAAAATTGTTAAATATTTCAACGAATTGCATCCATTTAATCGTATATATGTAAAAAAAAAAGAAATTTTTTTACGAAATTGATGAATAATATTTTCAAAAAATGTCCCAAAAATAGCCAAATTGCGAAATTTCACCCCTAAAATTTTCCTTGGTACCCTATCTCAAAGTCAAACTCATTGAGGTTATCCAACCAGCTAGCTTTCCTGGCATTGAGATTATGTTGGTTGAACAAGTACCTCAACCCATTATGATCACTCATCAAAAAAAACCTCTAGCCAAGGAGATAATGTCTCCACATCTTAATGCATGAATGATAGTTGCTAACTCGATATCATGAGTCACATAGTTCCTCTCATGCTCATTTAGCTTCCTTGATTCATAGAAAACTAATTGCCCTTCCTACATCACGACTCCACCAAGTCCTTCCTTACAAGCATCTGTACATACCATGAACTCCTTATCAAGATCTGCAATCTTCAAGAATGGAGAATTTGTAAGTAAATTCTTCAACTCCTCAAAGTTATGTATGCACTCCTCTATCCATTCAAACTTATTCCCTTTTCTCTACAAAGATGTACTTAAATAGCCAATCTTTGAGACGTTCCTGATGAACCTCCTATAATAACTTGCTAGTCCCATAAATGATTTGACCTCATCCACATTCCTAGGAGTTGGTCACTCTGATAGATTTTTATTTTCTTGGTCCATTGCTATCACTTCCTTGGAAACAACATGTCCTAAGTAGTCAATCTGACACTAAAAGAAATTAGACTTACTGAGCTTGGCATATAACTGATGCTCTCTCAACAATCTCAACATTGCTTCCAGATGCTCGGCACACTTTTCTTCATTCTTAGAGTATATCAATATATCATCAATAAACACTATCACAAACTTGTCCAAGTAAGGACACAACACACTATTCATCAAACACATGAAAGTGGCTAGAGCATTCATAAGCCCAAAAGGAACCACCACAAACTCATCATGCACACACCTCATACGTAATGTTGTCTTGTAGATGTATTCTTCTTTGATGTGCACCTAATGATATCCTAATCTCAAATCAATCTTTGAAAACATTGTAGCTCCCTTTAGATGATCAAATAATTATTCATCAATCTGTAGTTAAGGATACCTGTTCTTGATAGTAACTTTGTTCAACTACTTGTAATCAAACACAATATTAGAGTACCATCCTTCTTCTTTATGAACAAACATTGGTGCACCCCAAGGAGATACAGTTGGCCTTATGTATCTCTTATCAAGCATTTCCTTAAGCTACAACTTTAGTTCCACCAAATCTGGAATGCTCATCATGTAAGGTGCTTTAGATGATGGTGCTACTCCTGGCATCAACTCAATTGAAAATTCCACTTCCTTATGAGGAGGCAACTCTGAAATCTTTGTAAGAAACATATCTTGCGATTACTACAAAACATGATACCTCTTCAAGAATTCATCATCCTCAACATTCTTCCCTTTGTCACTGGAAATATGCACTACAAACAATAAACATCCTTTCCTGTAGCTACGCTTTTTATTGCATGGATGTAACCATTCTCACTGATGTAGGATTCTTCTTTCCGTGCAAGATTCTCCTTTCCCCATCATCGTCTAGGTACTCAATAGCCTTGTCCTAACAGTCCACTTTATTCCTGTGAATGAACAACCAGTCCATGCCCAAAAGTATATTATATGAACCCAAAGGAATCACATTTAAATGTGTTGATGTAGGCATATCATTCAACTCAAATGCATAAGATCTCACCCAGTTATGGATTCTTCTCTTGGTCCCTATATTAAACTACAACAACCAAGATTCTACATGCACTTGTTTCTCAAGCAACACTTATCCACCAGGTCAAGACTGATATAACTATAATTAGATCCAGGATCAATCAAAATGGAAAAAACTTGATCATGAAGTTTACCTTCCATCTCAATAATCGATGCATGATGATTAACCTACATATTATCCACTTTTGCATAAATCCAAGGAATACTATTACCAACATCTCCAACCTTTTTTGTCTCCTAAGTAGTGCAAATATGAGGGTCTTCCACCCTTGTGTGATGTTCACTCACTCATGTGATGCTCTCCACCATAGGTCGAAAACCTCAAAGGCTTCCTTTCATTACCCTTATTCTACTCCTCAGTTTGAAATCCATGTCCTCTTTCAACTACATTAAACTTCTTATAAGGTCTTATGTTCTCCTTTTCGCCTACATCCTGATTTCTTCCTCACTTCTTATCCCACTTTCCTTTAGCCTTCTTATTCTCTTTCCAATCCTACTTAGGATCAGACTTTCGCTTTGATTTCTCATAAAAATGTCTCAAATTCATGATGAATTTCTCCAATGATCAAGGCTCATCATGTTCAATCTGATATTTAAATGCTAATGTCAGTCTAGTAATGAACCTTTGGACCTTTGTCTTCTCATCCTTGACATAGGGCACATACCTCAACATCTCTAGAAACTTGGTTATGTACTCTTCATCTGTTATGGAACCCATATTCAACTCAGAATTCCTTGGCCTTTCTGTCATAGTATCTCTCATACAAGTACTTCTTATTGAAGAGTGTTTTAAACTCGTGCCAACTCAACTCCTCTATCCTGATGCCTCTGAGCCGCTTCACATCTTCCCACTAGATATCTTATTTCCCTTTGAGACTAAATACCATTATCTTTGATTTCATATTCTCTAAACAATCATGAAATCCAAATAACTTCTTCATCCCAAGTAGCCATGCTTCTGCATCTTCTAGTTTCTTCATATCCCCATCAAAAGTAGGAGGCTTGGATTTCTTGGTATCCTCTAGAAAATACTTCTCACTCCTCCTATAGGGATGTTGGTAGTAATGGTGATGATGTCTCTCAGAACTAGAGATGGAATAAAATCCATGAGTGTTATCCCACCTATTAGGTGTATCATAGATCTACCACCTCTAACTATATGATCCTTGTCAAGCTTGTGTCCTCTATGAGACCTGCTGTCATATGCCCCATTTTTCTTTTCTTCCTATCCATGACTGATCCCCATCTGTTCCTATCTCTGCAAGTCTAAAAGGATTTGACAGATGACTGCATTAACCTCTACTTGTTTTTTCTGAGCTCTAGCAAGTCTTTCATGTACCCCAATCAACCTGTTATTATTTGCCTTGCAACTTTTGATCTTTGCCTTCAAACTTCTCAGTGTATCTACTATATCAGGAGAGTAGTCTTCTCCTTATTGTTCAACTAACCTTTCCCATTCCATAGAATTCACATCAAGCCTGTAATGGGATTCATGTGAACTATAGTCCACCATTATTCTCTTCATCTCCAATCTTCTATTTCCTACAAACATACCATGTTAGATAAACCAAATAGAGACATAATCAAAATTTTACTTCAATTTATTTCAAGGGAGGCTATCTTATCTGATAATAAACTTATGAACTTCATATGAAAATCAGTAAAGAGGCTTTATGCCCTCTATAGCTATTTGAAACAAAACTTGTTAGCCCATGCATTCATAAACCATTAAGTAACTTATCAAATCATGATAGCGATCCATAACTAGAGCACATCATATAACTAGGTCTATAATCAACATAGAGCCAGAATAGTAACTATGAAAAATCAACCATAAGATCACCATAATAACCAATACAAGTGCTCATATATCACAATAGGAAAATACCTCATATTATCATATGAAAAATCCAACCAAATAAGGGACTTCGACGTACCACCCGACCATACATTGGGCTAAACTAAATATCTCTTTTAGCCAATCATGCTCGCTCCATATTTCAAGCATGAATGTGGGATCATAAGGGTTAAACTAACATAGGACCAACCAGGGCTTCTAGAGTCCAAAACACCTCAACCCTCAATGATAATGATCTCACCTATATGGTCCATAAATCACTAACATCAACCAGATTGGTCTCTATCCAAGTTGTTTAGGGCTCCACGAACTAGTAACTCAACCCACAGCCTCCAGGGAACCCAAGTTGTTTTAGGGCTTTAGAGAGTTTGTCCCAACCCATAGCCTCTAGACACTAATAACTTAAACCACATCCCCTAGGTAACCCAAGTTGTTTCAAGGCTCCATAGAATTTGTTCTAACCCACAACCATGGGAAACTGGAGAACCAATTAGAAAACCAAATGTGGAAACCACTACGCCATGGCTATCCAAGAAATGGAAAGAAAAGGTTGAATCCACTGTCATTCCAAGAAAATCTCCATGCCAAGGATCGAACATAACCAAGGAATCACATGCATATGCCATGGATCCAAAAATTAGCAAGGAGATCACATATGTGGTTTGTTACTTGCAAAGTAAGATTGTTGTAGATGTTGATCCAACTTTATCCTTGTGCTTCCTTGCTTTCTTTTTCTTACTTTCTCCAAATCCAAGTGAATGCTAGAGTGATCTATGAATACTCTAAGTGTGGAAATTGTATGAGAGAATGAGAGTGTGAGAAGAGAGAACCAAAACTAAATTGATAAAAATTGTGAACTGATTCTCTAATGCCTTTTTATTATTAATGTCTCTTTTTTTCTTCATTTTCCATCTAATTTCCGTTATATGTAAATTTGTGTCTCTTCACCTGCCTTTTATCCTATTTTATTTTATTTTCATAATTAAATGTGAATTATTTCCTCTTTTCCTTTTCCAATGCCTTTTCCAATTTCCATAGCCATTAATAAACCACTAGTGATACCTACTGTAATGTTTACCCACCATTCGACTTGGAATATTTGTCCCAAGACCTTGATCTTATTTTATTTACATGGAAAATTAAGTAGGGGCTACTACAAGAGGAGTGAAGAGTTTGCATGTGGAGAAGTGACGATAGGAGATAAAGCATTAACTGGTGGATAGTTGATGACTACAAGGGCATCATTCAACTCCTCTGATTCAATATCTAAGTCAAAGACCACAAATTTTGCCACCCTTTGCTAAAAGCAGTGCGATCATCCAAATACCGCCAAGGGAGTGGTTTTCCTTTCCGAGGCCCAAAAATGTGAAGATTTAAGCAACATTGAGAAACAATGGTAGCCACTGTGTTTCCTCCAAAAGACAGTGAAGACCATCTCGCTAATGCTAGGGTAACTAGCGACCATACGCGATCGGCTCCCCACAAAAGACCTATTAACTAGAAACTGATGACACATACGAAGGAAAAAATGTTGAGGGCTTGCCTCCTTGGCATTGTGTCTAAACACTCTCCTATTTATTCCTCTTTCTCACAACATAGAGTTCTTAGTCTGCTTTTTCGCAACTCCTGCCACTCCATCGAAACCTTGCCTTCTATGTTATTGACCCCCTAATTGGCAAGAAGATCTGCCAGCTTGTTGGCTTTTCTGCGTACATGATGGAAGCTGACAGTGCATAGGTTCTGAAGATGATCTTGGATTCTCTAGAAAACCCTGATTAATTTCCAGTTTGGAGACTTTCTCCGGCACCATTCCACTATTTATTATTTTCACTGAGTTAATTACTAGTTCAGAGTCCACTTCTATTATCACATTGCAACAATTATCCTGACTTAGAAAATCTAGGCATTGTTCCATAGCCATTAGCTCAGCCATGTTATTGGTAGTTGTTCCTAGGTGACAATGGAAGATGAAGATAATACTTCCATTGGCATCCCTAAGCACTCCTCCATACCCAACGATTCCCGGATTTCCTTTTGACGCTCCATCAATGTTGAATTTTAGATATCCTTCTTGGGGAGGATGCCAAAAATCCTTCTCCGTGTCTCTTGCCATAACCTTCCTATTAAAACCTTGAGGAGTGATAACCTACAGCCCCAGCTATCTGAGAATTCTCCCATCCACATCTAAGGAAGGATTAATAGGGTGGTTGCAATAGTGGTACTCACTGTCTCCTGAAGTTGTTTCAGGATTGTCTCAAACAGGGGATGAGGGGGATTTTGTTCCCCCTTGAATGTTCTTTTGTTCCTCTCCTTCCAAAAATTCCAGATAATGAAGCTTGGTGTAAGGGCCCAGGCTAAGTTGAGAATTTCATAATCTGAAAAATTACCCCTCCAACCATTAATGGTATTGAATATGCTCCCTCTATCCCTATCGGATTGTTGAAAGATTTTAGCAAATATTTCCCATAACTAGGAGGTGAAAATATAGCTATTGAGAAGATGCTCCATTGTTTCTTCATGCTCCCCATAGAGTAGGCATCTAGAAGGCCCCAAAACACCCCTCTTCCGGATGTTGTCCCAAGTCAAGATTTTCCTGTGGTACATTAACCACATGAAAAGTTTGATTTTCATCCACCCTTGGTGCCTCCAAAGTTTCTGCCAAATTTTGTCTAGAACCTGGGGATCCAGATCAAGGAGAATTATTTTCGCTTCTTTAAGATTAAAGGTGCCCTCTTTGTTATTGCCCCATCTTAGTTGGTCTTTTCCTTCTGAAACTAAGATCATCTTTTGTTCCACCTTTTTCCTTAGCTCCTCTGCTTTTGTTTTCAAGGGGTTGTTATTTCTGCAATCAATGTTTTTCTAGATTCTCCATTTCTCCATCTGCTGAGTATTATCTGAGAAGTCCTTTACTTTAATTAATCCTTGTGAATCTGTCTCATGTTTAAGGTTGATGAAGTCCTCTTTTAATAGTATAGGTTCTTTTTGCCACTTATCTTCCCCAAAAAGTGCAAGATTTCCTTCTCTGATTTCCTAGAAACTATTTTCTTGAACAAATCATCTATTTTCCCAGGCTTTATTCCAGATGTGAGAGCCCTTAATATTACCTGACATTCTTATGAGATCACTAGTTTTGTAGGATCTAGCATATTTTTCCTTCCAGATATTAGCCCATTGGGTTTCTGGATTCAGAATCCAGTGCCACCAAAGTTTGGCCCCTAAAACCTTGTTGAGTATTTCCTAATCATCCAAGCCAATCCCTCCATGATTTTTGAGTTTGCAAATTTTTTCCTAAGAAACTGAGGTCCATTTCTTCTTCATCTCCTCCTTACCCCAGAGGAAATTTCTTTGTGTATTTTTGAATTGCTGAAGGACTCCTTTAGGAGCTGGGAGGGGAGATAACATAAAAATAAGGATGGCTTGCAAAAAAACTTTTATGAGAACCAACCTACTTGCAAGATTTAATGATCTGAAGGTCCATTTACTTTATCCTACAGCTTATTAATCAATGGTTCCCAAATGCTTTTGAGCATTGGTTTAGCAGTTAGAGAGACTCCCAAGTATTTTGAGGGAAGGGAATCCCTTTGAAAGCCAAGAATTCTAGAAATATTCCTTTGTGTCGCAATATTGGTATTAAAGAAAAATATTTTTGACTTGGAGAGATTAGCTTCCATACCTGTGGCCTTTGCAAAGACATTCAGGATTTTTTTATATGTTGTAGCTTCTTTGACTGTGGGGACTCCTTGTAGCATAGTATCGTCCACAAATTGTTGATGCATTAGAGCCTGACCATTCTCAGTTAGCTGAAGGCAATTAATCTTACATGTAACTTTAGCATGCTTGATGGACCTACCAAGTCCTTCCATCATGAGAATGAAAAGAAATGGTGAGAGTGGGTCTCTCTGTCTGAGGCCTCTGGAAGGACAAAAAATCTCTCAGGGAGAGCCATTCACCAAAATGAAGAAGCTGGAGCAAGTGACTAAGGCCATCACCCACCTAATCCAATTATGATCAAAACCAAAAGCAATAAGTAATCTCTTCATATATGTACAGTTTACCTTATCATAAACTTTGGCTATATCTAATTGCATGATCATTCCAACCTGCCTTTTACTACTTAAGGAGTGAACCACCTCTTGGGCTTGAATGATGTTGTCTAAAATTTGTTTGCCTTCCACATAACCAGATTGCTCCCCAAACACTAGGGTAGGAAGCAGAGGTTTAAGTTTATTGGCCACTACTTTGGATATTATCTTGTAAACCACATTGCATAGATCTATGGGTCTAAACTTATCCGGAGTTTGAGCAATGTCCTGCTTAGGGATAAGGGAGATAAAGGAGGTATTAAGCACTTTCAAAATAGTTTTGTTCAACTTGGAATCCTCCACTACATTCAAAATATCCTGCTTTACAATATCCCAACACACTTTAAAAAAATCCACATTTAAACCATTCAGACCTAGTGCTTTTCCATTCTACATTTCCTTAAGGACATCATCTACCTCCTTTTCAGAAACTGGCCTATTTAGATTGAAATTGTCCTCTCTAGAAACCATCTTTGGTATATTTTTAGTTATCTCACTGATGGGTTGTTCTCTATCTGCATTGCTTTCTTGAGTAATGCTTCGGAAATGATGAACTAACACATCTTCAATATTCTCATGGGAGGTGAGAATATTCCCTTCTACATCCAAAATTGAAGATATTTTGTTGTGTGTTCTATTCGCCATGGTAGACTTGTGAAAAAAATTTGTGTTATGCTCCCCTTCTTTTAGCCATTGAACCCTAGAATTTTGTCTTCAAAAAATCTCCTCTTGCTTACGTAGATTATCCTATTCTTGATGATATTTATCCACTTGATTACTTTTGACTCTAGTAAATCTATCCTTGATCAGAGCTTGGTTGAGAACCTTCATTTTGTTTTCAACAGATTTTTTCTCCACAAAAATGTTACCGAAATCCTTTATGTTCCAATCTTTTAGTCTGAGTTTGATATGCTTTAATTTTTTATATAGAAGAAACATTCTTATACGCTGAATCTGTAAATCTTCTGTCCACGATTCTTTAATATTGTTGAAGAAATCTCGATGGGATTGCCAAATATTTTCAAATTTGAAAGGTCTATTTCTTAGAATGCCCATACCTTTGATCTCCAAAAGGATCGACCAGTGATCTGAGCCTCCAAAGGGGAGAACTTCCGTTATTATTTCTTTATTTGTTAGCATCAGATCCTCAGAGATCATGAATTTGTCTAACTTTGAGGCAACCTGAGACTCTCCTCCTCTTTTATTATTCCAAGTAAAGAGGCTTGTATTCGTTTCAGTATCTACAAGGTTCATATTGTCTATAAAGGTTTGAAACTCTAAAGAGTCTTTACTAAGAATTCTGATTCCTCCTTTTTTCTCTGAAAGAGATTTGATCATGTTGAAATCCCCTCCCATGATCCAAGATATTCCTACATGTCTATCTCTGAGATCCACCAGTGAGTCTAGAAACTTGAGTTTGTCATCTATTCTTTGAGGGCCATAAACATTTGTGACCAGATAGTTGTACTTGTCTCCTACAGGTTGAATAACCACTGATAGATAGTTCCTAGTAGCTTCAGCGTCTATTATGCCTATTTTTAGAGGGTTCCAAAGGGTAAGAATTCCCCCTGCTAAATCCTCTGCTTTTTCCTCTAGATACTCAAATCTACTAAGCCATTTACTATGGATTTGTCTTGATTTTTGAATGGAACATTTCATTTCTTGGATAAATATAATATTTGGAATTTCTTGTTTCATCCTATTACTAAGAATTCTCTGCTTTCTCTTACTCTCTAGACCTTTGATATTCCAAGATATCAACTTCATGATTAAATATTTGTAAATGAGTAGCTGGATAGATCTTTCATCTTACCTGAGTCTATCATTAGCTTGCCACATTCCATCAAGAGTTCATTCTGCTTTTTCCTGCCTCTTTTCTTACCTGGGTTTTTTGTTGCTAGTCCCGGAGCTGTTTTCATCATCTTCATCCCTCTGTTATCCTGCTTATCTATATATTTTCCTTTCTCCATCTCATTAGCCTGTGTTTTCCATAAAAACAATTGTTGTATTCTGTTGAGCTCTTCTTGCGGTACCGAATCTACTCCTCTCGTGGCTCCCTGAATCAAGAACCCTTCCAGATCTAGGTTTTCTTTGTCAAGGATCTCTTGTAGCTCATGGTCCTCAAGGTCCATTTCACTCTGGGTCATCTCCTGATCCATCTCAAGTTCTGTATTGCTCATCATGGTTTCTTTATGATGATCAGTTTCCTGAGTTTGGTTACATTCTACTTCTTTTTCCTTTTCCCCAAGATTTCCTTCCATTGCTTGATCTTCCTTTATGATCTCTTCGTTTTCCTCAAGAACTTGGAACTTGTTTTGACTGACCTTTAGCCCTTCCCCTTGATGTTTCTTTGGTCCTCTCTTACCGCCTTTTCCACGATTTACCACTTTCTGGTAGCTATCCGTTTCCTTCGTTGTGTTAGCCTTGCTGTTATTTACCACTTTACCGAGTGGAAAATCTCTAAATAGATGGCCATGTTCATGACATCTACGACATCTAAATGGAATATGCTCATAGTCTACTGTTTTCACCCATTCTTCATCAAAAACTTCCAGGATCACTTCATCTGGTAGAGCTTCTAATAGATCCATTTCCACACATATCCTAGCAAAGGAAGTGTAGTTCCCTCTTCTGGTGGCTTCAGATACTTTGACAAAACGTCCTAATTTATTGCCTATGGTTGTTAACGATTCATTTTTCTAGTAATCAAGAGGTAAAGAATAGAGTCTTACCCAGATCGGTACTGAAGTAAAAGTCTCACGTTTCATCACCCATGGCCTCATGTAGAGTCCAGCTGCTACATAGAAGTAGGGTCATCCCTCAAATACTCTGTCCTTGTCTTCAATATTCGTGAACACCACAATGAAGAATCCCTTTGACCCAAGATGAAGTTCAATGCTCCCTTTAGGTTTTAAGTGATATTTGATCCATGTCTGTAATGCTTTTTCAGTGGGCCATAGTCCCATGAACTTACAGATAATAGCATAAGTTCTCATGTGGTACCTGTGTGCCTACAGAGCAAGGTCATTTAAAATAACTCTGGGTGTGAACTCAGCTTTGGGTTTGCAGGGTCCCTTTTGTTTCTTATCTCTGTTACCCTATTTTTTGTCTTCTACCTCCTTGTCCTTTGTGCCATTGATTTCCTTATTGTTGGCTTCTACTGTTTCCTCTTCTATATTTCTTTCCTCTTCCTCCGAAGTACCTCTAACATTTTCTAGAGGTTTCTTACCTCTACTTACTACGGCCTCCTTGAAGGAGGGAGTGGCTCTCCCTCCTCTGCGACCCTCCATAGGGAACATTGTCTGCAACTTGCTGAAACCCTACGTTCGCCTATGCTGCTCCCGCTCTCGAGTCCTAATTTACCCTATATTAACAAAATATAATTACTATAAATTATAGCTATTCTTTACTAGTTATATTCCATTTATTTTATATTAACAAAATATAAGTATAATTGTTCATAAATTTTTCAAAGTTATTAAAGTGAAGAGAAACTAATTTTATATTAAAATTATTATTTTTAGTAAATTTAACAAGATTTACCTAATTTTCTGAATCTAATTAGACTTCTATGATCAAGATTCAGACTTCTTCATGATTCAAGTTTTTTTATGACTGAAGAATGCTTTTTAAAAATAAATAAAATAAAAAATCCATTTAGCATGAAAACTCACTTTTTATATATCTTAACTTTTTAATATTCAGGAACGTATACTCGAATCATCAGATCAAAATTAATATAATTAATATAAATGTGGAAAGTTTCACTTTTTCTATTATTAAATATTATTAAATTTTACTATTCCAGGAAAGCATACTACTCTTTATTAATTTATAGAGTATATGACTTTATAGATTATATGAATAGAGATTCAAACATAAGCTTTATTTAAAATAAATTTATCCAAATTCCAAATTGATGAAAATTTTAACCTATGTAATCAATTTCTAATAACGTAAGGGAGGTTTGCTAGAAAATTAGATAAGTCGTCTACATGAGTAGAGATTGTGAAGGAAAACTTCTTTGATATAAAGACCAACATATATGTTTATGGGTCTACAACTATGCCATCTAGGATAAGACCTATGCATGAGAAGAGGTTATGTTCCAAGCATTATTTAACGTTAGGACCTTTGTGTGTGCTTCTCTCTTTGGGACAATATGTCATCTAAACCAGATAACTAATTTTGGAAATAGGAAGGATAGATCAAAAAGTTTAGTTTGAGTTTTGTTTGGAAAGGCAAATTGATGTTAACTGATAAGAAAAATAAATTGAAAGAAAAAAAGGTATAAGAATAGGGAATAGTTTTTTTTAGGGATATGGATTCGCAATTAGGTTAAATATTAAGCACCATGTAGTAAATTGGTTTACCTCTTTTTCATCATGTACATTGAATATTACTTTATTCTCATTTGTCAGAGAAGATGGAAAGGTTGTGAGCTAGTAGTTGACTTACTACATAGTGCCTGCCTTTAAAAATTTAAAAGTGGTGATAGTTTTGTGGAAATTAGAGAAGCTTGAGAAGGGTAATGACACTGTATTTTTTTCTTTGAGGTTTCAATTCGCTCGCTAGTACTATAGGATTACCTTTTGGAGCTTTCAACAATCTCACTGGACTTGAGCATGGGTAAAGAAACAACAAGATGACCATGAACAACAGTGGATTCCTTGCTTAAGGAGCATTGTTTTAAGTTATCTCCAATGCTTATTAGATCAGGTAAGTGTAGGATCTCTTCCTCTCCAATAGACTGGTGTGGATTCTCTATGAGCATTGGGATGCAACTAGAACTGGAGCTCCAAAAAATTGCATACTTTTCTAAACATGGTCACTATTTCAATAGAGGAATGGGTAATGAATTCCCTTGACTCAGGGGAGCGCAATGTGGAAGTCATTATGGTTTGAAGATCTCTCGCTACTTTGAAACCATGAAAGACTTCATTGAGGATACAATTCTCTAATTTTGAAGTTGGGATGTTTTACCAGTCACAAATCTTCCGTCATTTTTCCATATAAATGCTTGTGTCTGTAACCCTTCATCCCTAGTTGGGTCCCTAATTCCACAATGAAGATAAATGTTGGGATTCAATTTCCATTGAAATAAGATGAATAATATTTGGAAGGTCGAGATGGGATGAATGAGATGAAGTAGAGGGAGGAATTATAGAAAATGAATATGAAAGTGCACAAAGGACTTTTCTTACCTAGTTGCACTTGTATTTATGTAATGAGAGAGTGTTTTGTGGTCTTCGGAATTGGGTCAAAGGTCCACTGTGACAACGTCTTGAAAAGAGTTCAAAGTTCAAAACTCTGACATTTGAATTGGAATACCAAGGATGGGTAGAATATATGTCAAAGTATGAAAACCCATTGAATCTTGGTGTAGACTAAAGTAAGAACCAAATCCTAGTATGAAAAATCTAATTAAACATTTTGTTAAAATTGACTATTAATCATTTTAATTTTGATGTGCAAAAGTTGGAAAATTTGTATTACATTTTGTGATGCATTTATATTATTTTTTGATTTCACGAAACAATGAGAGCTATAATATTGCATCCATAAATAAATATGTGAAGAAATGTTTTGTTATGATCCAAATGCATAAACATAAGAAGTAAATTCCATAAGATATATTTTTTACCACACATACCTTGTGATTTCTAGATTTTTTTTTTTCAAATTTCATTGTATAAAATATCCCAAAACAATTATAGTAAAAAATTTGAGATGACTCATTTGAAATTGATTTCAAGACCATTCACAAACCTTACCTCCATCATAATATTTGTTAAAAAATATAGCAAATCTGAATTTGAAATTTTAATTAGAGGTCTCCCAATATCTCCTTTTAATACCATCAGAATTTGACCATCCAAAATGTCCTAGAAAAAATGAGGGATAACGAAAATGCCAAGACGGTTGGTTTGAAGGATAAAAACCTTCGGTTTGTAAGATCTTATACCAAATATTATGATATGAAGATATAAAAATCAGAATTACACACCATTTACAGTGATTCATGCATCCAAATAGGATGTTCTTAATAATCTCTCTCTCTCTCTCTCTCTCTCTCTCTCTCTCTCTCTCTTATATTTATATATATATATATATATATATATATATATCACACATTTCCTCTCTCTCTCTCCCCCTCCCTCCTGCTCCCTCCTGCTCCCTCTCTCTCTCTCTCTCTCTCCTCTCTCTCTCTCTCTCTCTCTACTAAAATTCCCTCAAACACCTTTAATGGAAAGTACCTTCAATTTATAGAATCCCTTGATGGCCAATTGCTTTTTCTAAGCTTTACAACCTAAAAATCAAGAGAGAAAATCCTTTGATTTTTTCTATGTGTCAATTGTGTTAGGGCCTAAATCTACCTCAGGATGAGAAAGGTAGGATCTAGGGTAACATCAAACCATGCTTAACCTAGTAGCTAGCCCTACCAGGTCAGGAGAGGGCTCTCTCCTTGTCAATCTCAAGAAAATATAGCACATGAGGCTTGAGATGGCTGATATAAAGACTAATTTTAAGCTAAGTATATGCTCAAAGGAGTTTGATTGAGTTTTATGATGGTTTGCTGGCTTCAAATGTGAAAGGAAGATTTGGGTCAGAGGAATGGACTCAATTTTGTAGAGGTTTCTGTGGGGTGTTTGGTCAATTTAGTGATGTCTAAATTGCAACTTTTAAATGTCAACCCAGGGCTCGTAAGCTGATGAAGTGAGGTGTACTATATGTACTTAGGGAACTATTTCTTAAGCTTTTGTCGTTTTTAACTTTTTAGGTTTGTTTTCAAGTATATCTCTCCTAATGTGATGTGATGGAAATGAAATAAAGTGAGTGAAGTGTGTGAGATTGTGATGTGCTTTTTACAACTTAAAAGTATTCTACAAGAAAGCTTGAAATGAAGTCAACTCTTAAAGGAAAATAAAGACATTAAATAGAAGACTAATGACATTGGCCCAGTGCCTCTGCTGCTGCAAGGAAATGAAAATGAAATCTATGTCAAATAACAACTAAACAATGTGAGATTAAAGTAAATCTACCTAAAAGAAAGACTAGTCACAAATACTTTAACTTCTTCTTAACCTCTTGCCTTTTAACTGAATATATCATGTGATAAACAATTAAAACAAGTCAAGCAATTGTGAGTTCTTGAATAACTAAACCAAGCTGCGCTAAGTGATATTTTGGTCCTTAATAAAGATATTAAATTATGAAGAAGGAACCATCAATAGATAAACAACTTGATATCTAAAAACAGAAAGCAAATATGCAGATTGACTAAGTGATAATGAGGAAATAAAGGCTGTAAAACAAAGAAGGTCATCAACATAGACAAGATGATCACAAGTGTCACTAGTTATGAAAAAGAAAAGAAAGAAACTGTCCCGGGTACACCTAAGAAACTGTTGTGCTTTGCAAACAACCCCCCATTTCATATTATTTTTATTCATAAAAACATTAAAATATGAAATGGGTCCCTTTAAAAATAAAATTCATATCAAAACTTTTACTTTATAAAAGTTCGATAATCAAAGGAGCGCTTTATGAATAACCCTTTAAAGCAATATCTATTTAAAAAAGGAAATAAAGCAAATATTCGGTTATTGCGATAAAGCCATCGCAAGATCGCATATCGCAATGACATGAAGGATGCAACAAATGGCTTAAAGACTTTCCACCGATGCGATATAGTGTTCGGCGATCGGCGATCGGCGATATCCAAATGCACCACTAAAGAAACCCATATCAAAGCCCCGATGTGATAAGCTATCGATGATCGGCAATCGGTACATCCCCTTTATTTTAAAATCATTGCGCATATGCCTTTCGCCGATGCGATATTGCAATCGGCGATCGGCGGGTCCCCTTGTTTCATACTTAATGCGCATATGCCTTTCGCTGATGCGATATCGCAATCGGTGATTGGCGATACTCAAGGCATTGTTAAAGCCAGTCATGTTATACCCCCCCCCGATGCGATGCGATAAGGCACGGTTTTCGATAAAAAGTCGTTAAAGTGATTGGAAAGCCCGATTTAATGTTATTTAAGGCATAATCACTCCTGCTTGGCTGCCAATACGTCCATTGCATGCTTAAAGAGATCTTTCAACCAAATATTGATATAATGGGCATTTATAAGGTGGCAGGCTCTATACGGTCACTTAATAGATTCATGTCCTAAGATCTGCCCATAGATCGTCTCTGCGCCTGTTCTAAAAAGCAAAATATATCACTGCTTGTCTATTCATTTGCTATCAATTGTGAGTTTTTATCGCTATCTCTGTGTTACGCCAAATTGCCTCTCTGTGCAGAATACAGTCTTACACAAGAATTCGGGCATGATGGGTAAGAAGTCAAAGCAAGTTGCAGGTGTTTCCAACCCACCAGCTGCAGGACAAGCCGTAGCAAACAGCAAAAAGGGCCTAATATCCGACACAACATGCGCAGGCCTCGCCAGAGTAACTTGGCAAGGAACTTATGACTTCATTGAGGCCAAGAAACCAACGCAGACGGTAGAAGAAGCTACCGCGGATTCATTAAAAAAGTCAAAATGCACTCTCAAGGATTTGGCCGATTCTTTCCTCCATAGGATAGCAGCAAGGGAGAAAATTCTCCCATATGCAGATGTTGTGCGATGGGCGATTGAAGAAATCCCCATCACAGACAGAACTTTCAGCACAAGGGATGGAAGGATTTTTGGGTCATTTAAGCCAGAAGATCTGAGGCAAATGTATCATTTGCCTAAGCCAGATAAGATATAAAATAACGCCTTTTTGGAGAAGTTCGCAAGTGAGAACGAGATTGAGTCCAAACCTATCAAGGACTGGAGGCAAAATCCAAATAAACATAAGCATGAATCCTCCGGTAAGTACTCGGTCGACTCTTTATGTTCTCCTTATTGCTACGCTGGTATAATGATGTGTAGGTTGTGGGGTTTACACGACTCTGCCATTTTTACCATTGAGATGGTTCCTCTCATGGAGGTGGCAGTGAACAGCACGATTATGGATTGGGCTACTATCCTTTTGGATAAGTTAGCAGTAGCTGTTAGTGACTTTAGAAATAAAACTAGAGTCACTAAGAGGAAAATTCCCCCGTTCTACTATAGTGCATATATCCTAGATACCTTGTGTTTTAATTCCGAGTTCCCTATTCTTGGCTAGAGGTGGACCACACAGGACCCCTCGCCCATTCATATTTACCATCGCAAGATGTGGAAGTCATCCTATAAAAACCACTTGTATCAGATTTGTAATGGTTTCATGGTTCCTTTTTATTATTCAATTTTTGATAAGCCTATTCCAAGGATCTCCTACCTAGCCTCTTTTGACTTGCCAGCAGTGGCTAGTTGGTTCGGTGAAGAGTATTTTACTTATATTAGAGTCTTTGGAAGCCAAGCCAATCCTCATGTCCTCCCCTTATATGTCCCTGATAAATTGCTAGCAAGGGAAATTGCATACCAGATTACAGTTGAGAGTACTACACAGTCTCTCAAAAAGGAGAAGAAAAGGGGCTGGCCTACTTTTCCTTTTAGATGTGGTGTCTTCACCCTACATGATCTTAAACATGCTGAAAAAGAGGCCACAAAGATTCAAGCTCTAAATATGGCTACAATCACGAATAGAGCATTCGACCCAAAGCGAAGTGCATATGACGCTTTGGAGCATGCCAAATTAGCAACATTTGATCATAAAGAAGATATGTTTGATGATGTTTTCTCCTCAGCTGAATCGATTGGTCAAGCCAAAGAACTCTCCAAGATGTGATACAACGATGAAGGGTTAATTGAGTTTAATAAACTCAGAGAGCAGAGGTTGCAAACTCTGCCTCTAGATTTATTAACTTCAACCCAAACAGCATCATCAAGCGAACCTAGCCAGCAACAGACAAAGAAATCTCCTGCTACAACGAAAGCAAGTAATAACGAGCAGGAGGAACAACAAAGGAAAGACCAAGAGGAGAAACTGAGGAAAGAACAGGAAGAGCGCTCAAAGAAAGAACAGGAAGAACGCTCAAAGAAAGAGTAGGAAGAGCAGGAGGATAACCAGCAAAGATAGCAGGCGGAGATGCGGCAAAAGGAACAAGAGAAGCAGGAAAAGGAAAAACAAGAACAATTGCTGAAGGAGTCTCAGTCTAAACAGACTACCACCGATACTAACATGGGTGCTATCACAGACCCTGAATTGCAAAAGGAATGGCAGCAGTTTAGCACCATTATCAGTGGAGGAAAAGACTCACAAAGTACCGATACTCCTAAAACCAGCAATGTGCAGGATGATACCTCATCTCAGGTTCTGAGTGGAACCAGCGGCCCACCTAAAACTAAGGATGTTGAAGTAATCCCGAAGGTCCTAGCGACCAAATCACTCTACAAGTAGAAGATATTCCTCCATTGGATGTCTTCTACAGCCCAAGGCACAGAGCAGTGGTGAAACGATCGAGGAAAAGACGAAGGCTTGATCAACCTTCTATCTTTCCAGAACAAACGATCACCGGCAATGTAGTGTGGAAGGAGAAACTGGATCCCTCCGATGATCTGACTAAATTGTCACAGTACGCTGGAGCTTATTCAGCTACAACCATCGATAAGGCATCGGAGGTAAGTCTTTTATTAAAGACTAAAGACCAGGAAATCTCCACGTTACAAACAGAATTAGCTGAGATAAAACAGAGGGTGATACAAGCCGAGGAGCAGTTAGCAGCACAACAACAGAGGACAGCGCATGCAGACGAACAGTTAGTGGAGCAACAGCAAATAAATAACCAATTGGCTCAACATTTGGAAGAAGAAAAACAGAGGATTAATCAGGCAGCGATCCAGAAACAAAATGAATTAACCGAGGCTTTGGAGCAATTAGAAGCAGCGAATGAGCAATTGGTGAAAACCAAGGATGAGCATATCGCTCAAATAACAACGCAGCTAGAGAATATCAAAGGAGATTCGCAGGTAACAGAATTCAGAAAAGAGGAGATGTTGATCAACAATGCACTGATATCGCAAATTAAACTCTTGTCCCAACAACTCTCTCAAGTGGAGCCACTCTGCGAATTGACTACATCCATAAATGAGTAGGTAGAGAACGCAAGGGATGACTTGAATCAAGCCGATGAAGCTATTACTGCATATCTTGAATGGAAAGATTCGAAGTCGGGAAAAGCCTCCAATTTGCCAAGGATACTCGAGGTTCATAAAGATATACTATTCACAGAATGGCACACACAGGTGTTAAAGGCAGAGAGAGCAGCTTCAAGGTGTAGATTAACTTCTAACAATTTGGTTGATCTAGTTAACGATACTCTCTACATAGCAAACATGATTTCCCAGTGTACACCTGGAAAGGTTACTACAGCGAATGCGTTGGAGTAAACGTGTTATCCAGAGTTAGAAAGCAGAGGAAGATTAATCGCCGGAGTTAACAGTTTAAACATGGAAACATATTGGCACTTCCTAGTCAAGCCTCATGAACAAAGAGCCGCCCTCAAATGCTTAACAGATATCATTCAATGTATGATTCCCGACATCCAAGATGCCACCTACGCTGCCCAGCTCAGTTCGCGGCTCAACAAACCTCCTGAAATTGAGCCAATGCTTGCCATTAATCAGCTCAGATTCAAAGGAAAGCAGCCGACATAATGAATCATCCTCCAGCTCTTCAGATCGCCAGCAGAAATAGCAACAAAAAGTTATTGATATCAGCTTAGTTAGCATTTATGTTTTATAGATATTTAGATTATTATAGTATTTATAGACCCTTTCATGTTTTTAGAAAGGGTCGTAAAATTTTGTAATAGACTTAACAGACTGAAGTTTGCACTATTGTGCTTCAGCCTTTATTCTTTTATGAAACTCGACCAGTCGTTCTTACTTTAATGGAGAAATTTCTTTACACAATTGTGCACTATTGTCGTTGATTGAGGAATGTTTATGCGTTAAGGGAAGAACCACACATAGCAATTGATATCTGGGAGTGGCATACAACTCAAATGGTATTTCTATCTTTGTCTGAAGTCATTCTGTGTATGTGAATTGTTATGTAATTATTCTTGCTATCATTGATTGTATGCATGCGCTATAACAACAAATCTTATTCATTCCACTATTGGGTGTTTATATGATATGCCTTTGCTTTTAATCATGTATATGTCGATGATATGGATTTATAAAGTGTAGTAATTTCGCTTCAATCGCTGCGCTTAACTATTTAAGGACAACAATCTTAAATGATTCAATATCTATGTCTTAAAGATACAGTCATCTATATGTTTGTCTTGTAGATATAGAGCATCAAAAGCTACGCTTTAGAGCTCAATAGATTCCCGGGATAGTTTCATTTACTTATATTTCTGTCAATAGTTTCAGCCCTCCACCTATCACTAGTGTTATTTATAAAGCATTCACTCATCCCATTTTATCTATTTCTGGGAAACTAGTCCCATTACCCCCAGTCGGAGCCACTATCCCAAATGGAAAAGGAGCTGTACTAAGGTCCGGACCGGGTGGTTTCCCCAATGTTGTTGCAGCGATTTTCAAGGCATTAACATTTTTGGCGCTAGAAGGAGGGCCCTAATTGTGAATGGCAAGCAAACCCAAATCTGCAGGCCATTCTAAGAGTAATTCTCCCTCCAAGTCTCCTAGTTTTTCTCGATCGCATGCTGGTTCTCCAACGCACAATCAAGAAGAACAAGAATCAACTACCACTGCTCACACCCATCATACTTCAATGCAATTGAGTCTTGAATTCCCTGAAGTTCAGTCTCTTATCCACAAACTTCAGACCTTCTCGATTTCGCCACAAAGATCTGAAGTATCACAAAGCAGTGCGACTTCGTAGTTCAATTTATCACATCCACTTACCAGACTTCAAAGTGGAAAGCTTGGTATCAAACCCATTGAGTTCCCTTTACCCGAAAGGAAAAGGGCCAAGAAACATACCGAAGAATCTGATAGTGGAGAACTTTCATCCACATCATCCATTTCATCTCCTCATTTGCAAAGTCAACCACCCACTCCTCCATTACATATTGTTGTCCACCAGGGAACAGAAGCCTCAACATCTCAATCTGCTCACCCTTCAGTATCATCTACTTCCCATACATCTGGAATCCCAATAGTAGTATCAACCACTGGTACTATTACAATGGTAGATCCATGGACCAGACCCGGTGCGGTCAATATGCCTGCGCCATTGCATCCTTTACCAGATGCTCCTGAAAAATGGCTCCCCAAATTTAATACAGATGATGGAACTCAGGCTGAAGAACACATTAATAATTTCATGCTGTCGGTCAACTTAAAAGGGGTAACGCAAGAAGATGTTGTTGTCAGACTTTTCGCTTATACTTTGCAAGGATCAGTAGGATCCTGGTATTTCTCCCTACCCTCTGGTTCCATTACCAGTTGGATACATGCCAAGAGCAGTTTCTTACTAAGTATGGAGATGATAGGTCTTTGGAAACTTTAATAAACGATCTCTCCAACCTGAGAATAGAGCATAGGGAACCCATAAAGGAATTTAATGCTCGCTTCAATAAACTCCTCAACAAAATCCCTACAGCTTCCAAACCAAGTGAACAAATACGAAGTGAATGGTATATCACTGCCCTGCCTACCAATATAGCCATTTTCGTAGATCGGGCTGGGAAACCTACCTTAGCAGAAAATATGAAAGAAGCACTTGATGTGGAAAAGCGCATCAATTCCTTAGAAAAGAAAGCTACCTTGGAAGACAGAAAAGCTAAAAAAGTTTCTTTTAAAGAAGACTCCAAGAAGAAAAGCCCAAAAGACCCATATAACATGGAAGGATTGCAAAAGGTCCTGAAAACATTGTCCAACAAAATGATTGACATAAAGAAACAGGAGGCCGAAACTTCGAACAAAAGATCTTTTAAGACTTATAAGAAAACTGAAACAAAGCCACCCAATGTCATATCTAATGCAGATTCAGACCAGGAAGAGGAAGAAGAAGAGGCAACTCCATCAACTGACGATGAAGAAGAAGTAGTTGAGTGTCATGGAATGTGGGATTTCATACTCCCCAATTCTGATATTGATAATGAAGAAGAAGCCTTCCCAGTCACCACCAGAAGTAAAAGTACTTTTGAACCTGCCCAGGTGACTTCAAAGAAAAGGAGCGCAGGTGCTGCTACAACGAAGGAAAAGGTACCTCCAAAGAAACCACCTGCAGTAGTCCCTCAAAACCAGCCCTCAACTTCTAATTCTCCTTCAACATCTAAGACGTTAGTGGTATCCGATGCAATGGAATACAACATTGTTGATGACATGAAAAAGACCAAAGCCAACATAACTATGTTTGAGCTTAGCATGCTAAAGCATCAGCAAAAATTACTTCTTAGAGAATTGAATGCTGTCCCTTCTACTCCCCTTCCTAGTTCAAAAGCTGCTAATGATTCAGGCCAATCCCCTCTAGGTATGGTTGAAGCTACAGATTTAGTCCTAATTGGGGACAGGTCAAGCTTTCATACTCCATCGTTTCTCCTAACTTATGAAATCTACAATAGAAACCTGCACAACTGTTTAATTGACTCAGGGGCATCTTCTAACATAATTCCAACTTCATTTTGTTCCAAATTGAACATAGAGCCCCAGAAGACTGCCATCCATATTGTTCAATTAGACAGAACTAAAGTACAGGTTGTTGGAGAAATTAATTCTGTAACTATCAGGTTGTCTGCTGATCCCAGAATAGTACAAAGAATTGACATTTTTATAGCCGATATACCTGAGTTTTATGGTTTGATTTTGAGTAGAGACTGGTCCGAAAAATTACATGGGTACATTTCTACTGATTGGTCACACGTGGCTTCCTTATAGAGGTAAGCCAAATCAAATAAAGATAGACCGAGAAAAACATATGACCCATACAGTTACCGATTTTGAATAGGAAAACCATCCTGTGGCTTTCAACAACAACATTTTGGGCAACTATTCATCAGAATCATTCTTTGGAAACTTTGTTGCCCAACCCTCCCCTTTCTCAGTTAATCATTTTACATCTCAGATTGAAAATTTTTCACAATCAGATAAGTCTAGGTGTTTTAATGATGATGAGAAAATTGTAAATATGAATGTTAATACTCCTTTATTTTGGTCTTTGTATTTTGATGGCTCCAAGTCTAGTGAAGGCTCGGGAGCAGGATGCATCTTGGTCAGTCCGCATGGGGAAAAGACAATGCTGTCTTGCAGGTTAGAATTCGAATGCACTAACAACACAGCCGAATATGAATCCCTAGTTCAGGGTTTATATAAAGCAATCGGCCTTAAAGTGCAATATCTAAAAGTATTCGGCGATTCAGAAATTATTGTTAAACAGGTTAGAAATGCAATTCATTGCCTTTCTATTCACCTTAAGCATTACCAATCGCTTGTGCAAGACCTTACTTCACATTTCTTAGCATTTAACATTTCCTCCAATCCTAGGTCCCAGAATTCAGCTGCCAACTTACTAGCCAATGTAGCCTCCAGACTCCTACCTTCAGAAGACTACAGCCCTGATAGGTTTTCTGTAGAGTTGATTTTCAGGCCTTCAATTCCTGATAACATCACTAATTGGAGAGTATTTAATCACGACAATGATATTTTACAATTCTTAACTTCTGAAAAGTCTTATGACAACCAAATCATTGAAGAGGACAAGCATGATTCCCAAATAAAGGAAACACCTCAAGAAAATGCAATTCCTAAGCCTGTGGTAAAACTTGAAGATCTTTATGATATAAAAGACAGGTTTAGACCTGTAACTAATACAAATATCCAAAGCTCCACCCTAAGGTTTGAATTAGTAAATTTAGGTACTGAGCAAGCTCCTCAGAATGTCAATTTAGGATTAGGACTTTCTGTAGAAGAGAAAGAAGCATTTGTTAGACTGTTAAGAAAGAATAAACACATTTTTGCTTGGAAATATGATGACTTAAAAACTTATGACACATCTATTATCCAGCATACAATTCCAATGCTTCCAGATCAAAAACCTATTCAACAGAAGTTAAGGAAAATACACCCAAATTTGGAAAGCCACATTAAGTCGGAGCTTAACAAACTCCTTAAAGCCAAGATTATCTTTCCAGTCTGACATTCCAACTGGGTTTCTAATATGGTGCCTGTCAGGAAGAAGAATGGCGACATTCGAATTTGTATTGATTTTAGGAATTTGAACAGAGCAAGCTTGAAAGACAATTTCCCATTGCCTACTATGGAGCAAATACTCCAATCAGTAGCAGGTTCTGAATTGATGTCCTTTCTAGACGGTTTTTCAGGATACAACCAAGTCTTGGTTCATCCTGATGACCAACTTAAAACTACATTTAGAACAAAATGGGGGACATACGCATATCAAAAGATGCCTTTTGGACTTATAAATGCAGGAGCGACTTTCCAAAGAGCTATGGATACTGCTTTTAGGGGATTGATAAATCGAACAGTGGTCGTCTACCTAGATGACATAACTGTGTTTTATAAAGAGAGGCCTAATCATTTACATGACTTAAACCAGATCTTTCAAAGGTGTAAAAGGTATGGAATTTCTCTTAACCCCAAAAAGTCATTCTTTGCTCTTGATCAAGGGAAACTCCTGGGTTTTGTTGTTTCCCGGGATGGCATTTATATTGATCCTGATCAGATCAAAGAGATTTCTAAGATCCCATTCCCGCACAATAAGAAATCGATGCAGTCATTTCTTGGCCAGATTAATTTTGTTAAAAGATTTGTACCTGATTTTTCTCATAGTATTTTTCCCCTCCAGACAATGATTAGGAAAAATGCAGTCTTTAAGTGGGGATTAGTAGAAAAAGAAGCTTTTTATTTGATAAAGCAATCCATTATCAACACCCCCTCCTTAATTACTCCAAATTTCTCTAATCCTTTCACATTGTATACTATCGCATCCAATTCTTCATATGCAGCAGTACTTACGCAACTAAATGATCACAATTTGGAGGCACCCATCTCATTTTTTAGCTCGAATCTTCAGGGTGCCGAATTGAATTACTCCGATGTGGAAAAACAAGCCTTTGCTGTGTTTAAAGCAGTCAAACATTATAGACCCTTCCTTCTGAAAACCCACACAAAAGTAATAGTTCCTTTCCCAGCTGTTAGGCAACTATTAATACAAAAAGAACTGGGTGAAAAAAGGGCAAATTGGGTCACAGCGCTTCAAGAATATGACTTAGAAATTAGGCCAGCAAAGATTGTTAGGGGCCAAGGTTTTTGCAGGATATTGGCGGGAGCTTCCAACATTCCCGAATCAAGCGACACTGGTCCAACTGAAGAAATCAATCAGGTAAGTGTCACTGATTCTGAATCTCAATATGCAGATTTGGTATTTTATTTAAAGAATGGTTATTCTCCTCCACATTTATCTTACAAAAGCAAAAGGGCCATCAGGTTAAAGCAAAGAGTTTTACACTTATTGATGATGTGCTTTTTAAGAAGAATTATGATTCTATTTTGCTGAGATGCCTTGAGAAAACTGAAGCCCAAAAGGTGTTGCAGGAGTTACATGATGGACTAGCAGGAGGATATTTTGGAGCTGACAGAATATCTCACAAGATTATTCATGCTGGATATTATTGGCCAACTCTTTTTAGAGACACCCATTAGTATGTAAGGAAATGCCTCAATTTCCAAACTGCTGGTGGAAGACAGTGAAAATCGGCTTTCCCTTTGCAACCAGTTAACATTGAACAACCATTTGAGCAATGGGGATTGGATATCATCGGGGAAATTAATCCACCTTCTTCCAAGTAGCATAGGTATATTCTCACTGCTACCGACTATTTCACTATGTGGGTTGAGGCAGTCCCTTTGAAGACAGCAAATTCTGAAGCGATCATTGAATTCATAGACCAATTCATCATTACTAGGTTTGGTGTCCCAACTGCTCTTGTATTTGATAATGCTTGTTATTTCTCAGGCAATTCTATGTTTTATTTTGCTATCAAAAGAGGATTTAAGTTAAATTATTCTGCTAATTACTATCCTTAGGGTAATGGTTTGGCAGAGTCCACTAACAAGAATCTGATCAAAATTATCAAACGAACGATCGAACAAAATCATAGGAATTGGCATAAATCCTTAGTCTTTGCATTATGGGCTGATAGGATAACACAGAAGGCTTCTATAGGAACCTCTCCTTTCAATCTTTTATATGGAAAGGAAGCAATATTTCCTACAAATCTTGTTCTTCCTTCTTTAGCCCTAGTGCAGTTCATTGAAGAAGCTCCTTCCTCTTCTATTCAGCTCAGATATGATCAAATCTTAAAACTAGAAGAAGAGAGAGAAAAGGCTGAGGATACCCATGCCAAACATCAGCAAATCATCAAAGCGGCTTTTGATTCAGCTCCTCAGGTTCAAAACAGTTCCAAGTTGGTGATTTAGTTCTGAAATGGGATAAAGCCCATGAGGACAAAGGCAAACACACCAAGTTCCAAAAGTTGTGGCTTGGACCATTTCAGATCTGTGAGAAAATAGGCCGTTCAACCTTTCTATTGCAAGATTTAACAGGTTCGAGGGAGTCTCTTCCTATAAATGGCCTTATCCTAAAAAAGTTCTTCAATTGAGAAGGTGACCCCTTCTCTTTTTTATTTCTATAGAATTTTTCTTAGTTTGTAGGTTTTAGGAAATAAAGTTTAAAGGCATATTCCATTGACCTTTCACTATATTTGAAAAAGTTGTCTCATAGAAATATCATGAATATTTGCTTTCAAGTAATAGAACTTTCAACCAAAAGAAATAATTTTGGGAAATTAGGTATCATTGTATTCTGAAATCACAAATTAAGTTTGATCAACTCCTCCTTAGAGCATAAAAGTAATGAGAATCATTTTATGTTTTCAAATTGGTCTCAAAAGGTTATCAATATCAGAGATGGAAGTCAATTCAATATTAGCATCTTCAACTCTTAACCTGTCATCCATTGATTCTCAAAGAAGAAATTGTCCATCCCATTCGTTAAAGATTATGATTTTTTAGAGTGTAATTCTAAAATATAAAGATATTAAAGATAAGAGCTCTTATTACAAGCCTTCTTACCATGTTCATAGGAAAATAGCCTAACTAACATTACCAACACTGCATACCAAAACAGGGTAATGGCTTGAAATTTCAAGACAAGGAGTCTCATCACGAGCTAGCTTGTTCAGTTAGACTACTACCAGTGAGTGGCATTGCCAACAGCTGGCCACCAAACCAGGGCAATGGCTTTTTTATCCTGTCAATGACAGAAAAAAGAAAGATGAACAAAATATGAA
>APFE031718592.1:17764-34527 GCA_000404065.3 Pinus taeda | reverse complement strand
TGCTAATACTTGTTGTGTATGTAGATGACATTATTTTTGGCAGCAATGAAGAAGAGATGAGTCAAAACTTTGCCTTGGTCATGCATAAAGAATTTGAAATGTCCTTTCTGGGAGAACTGACATATTTCCTTGGTTTGCAAATCCAACAAAGAGAAGGAGGAATCTTTTTATCTCAAACCAAGTATCTCAAACAGATCTTGAAGAAATATGGCATGGAAGATGCAAAACCAGTATGTACACCCATGGTCACAGGATGTAGCCTCAGTGCAAATGGTGAATCTGCAGCAGTACATCAACCAACCTACAGATCTATGATTGGAAGTCTACTTTATTTGACAGGTACCTGACCGGATATCATGCATGCAGTAGGAATAGTTGGAAGATTTCAGGCAAATCCAAAGGAGACGCATCTTCAGGCAGTGAAGAGAATTTTCAAATATCTTCAAGGGACACAAAATTATGGCTTATGGTATCCTAGAGATACAGATCTCACACTTCATGCTTATACAGATGCAGATTGGGCCGGAAGCGTGGATGACAGGAAGAGCACAAGTGGTGGTGCGTTTTTTATGGGTTCCAGATTAGTATCTTGTTTCAACAAGAAACAGAGTTCAATTTCCTTGTGTACAGCGGAAGCGGAATATGTTGCTGCTGCATCTTGCTGCACTCAACTCCTTTGGATGATGTAGACCTTGCAGGATTTTCAAATCACTTGCACACCACCTATCTCTATCTTATGTGATAACACAAGTGCAATCAACATCTCAAAGAATCCTGTCATGCATTCAAAAACCAAGCACATACCAATAAAGTATCATTTTCTCCGGGAACAAGTGCTTGAACAAAAGGTCAAGTTGGAGTATATTCCTTCTAAGGAACAAGTTGCTGATATTCTCACCAAACCATTGCCCAGGGAGACTTTTGAATACCTCAGGCAAAAGCTGGGGGTTGTTGATGCATCATCTTATTGTTGAAACTCTTCTGATTGTTGGTTGTACGCATTGTTCATCTGGGGTATATGCGTACATGTGCTGGGTTGCGGCACAGGTTCAGGGGGAGAATATAAGGCATTGTTGGCATTATGGAGGATGTACAAAAGGAGATCATGGGAGCTGGTCTGAATATAGCTGCAATATGTCTCTATCTCTTTCTTGGTCATTCATGGTGTCTGGTGATTATGGTTCTTCTTTGCAGATCTGGTTCATATTCAGGGGGAGCATGTTCTTAGGGGGAGCATAACCCTTTACCCTTGATGTCAAAGGGGGAGAATGTCGCTGAAGTTTTTGAGGTTGCCATCAAGTCCCAAGGGGGAGATTGTTGGCATTATGTTTCTGGTATGGTTATATGTTATAGATGTTGTACTTGATGGCAACACCCATGGCAAGACTCTCAATATGATGAAAATTAAGGAGTACGCAGGAGAACAGTTCAGAAGGTGCGTACCCGCAGGTACGCCATGCAGGGACCGCGTCCAGACACGCAGGTTACCCACTCCTGAGGTGCGTACACCTGTGCACACACTTCAAGGCAGTAAAAAGCACACACGTGGGGTTCCTTGTGTTTAACCCTTGGTATTTAGCCGACGGTATTGTGTTATCACGGTTCTGGCCCATGGCATTGTTTTATTTTATTATTATTATTGAGCCCCATGATCCTTGATTTGAGGAAGAGCTTGCCTATATAAATCAAAGGAGATCATTTGGCTTAGTATGCTTTTGGGTTGAATATCTTAAGATCTGATCTATCGGGTTATTGTTTCAAAAGGCTTGATCTATATGAAAGTAGAAGTGGAAAGCGAACCCGTAAAGGGTGATCTCTTGAGCGCTTGATCAGATCTGGGCATCCATCTAACTGTAGCACACAGGTGATCTGCAAATTCAGCCCTAATCTAAGGTACGCAGGTGTTTAACGGTGCCTCTGCGTGGGTACACAGAGAAGAAGAAGGCGAGCTGTGCAGGTACGCAGAGCAGACAAAAGGTGATTACGTGGGTACGCAGAGAAGAAACAGGAGAATTGCGGGGGTACGCAGAGCAGCAGTGGTTCAGGTGCATGCCTACTGTAACAGTACGTAGCAGGATAGTTCTTTTGGGTGCGTGCCTACTGTGACAGTACGCGGCGCGATAGTTCTTTTAGGTGCGTGCCTACTGTGGGAGTACGCTGCGCGATAGTGCATTTGGGTGCGTGCCTACTGTGGGAGTACGCAGCGCGACAGAAGAAGCAGTGCGTGGGCACGCAGTACAGAAGAAGGAGATCTGCGGGTATACGCAGAGAAGCAGAGGGTGAAGTGCGTACCGATGCAGGGAAAAGAAAGGAAAGTTGCGTATCTGTTTCAGGACTAGCAGGAGGCTGAATTTTTCTGTTGATAAGGTGTTCTGGGTTCAGTTTTGTTATTTTGATCTGGTTACTGCGTGACTTACTGTACTTGATGATCATTTGATATATATGGATCCAGTGTGAAAATTTATGAAAAGTGGTCCTTGAAAAGAAATAGGGGGTTGTAGCTCCCTTCCAGGAGAGACTGGAAAACAAGAGAGAGTTGTAGCTCTCTGCAGGTTGCAGCCTGCGTACTGGTAAAGGACCGCACCAGTACAAGAACATTGTAAAAGAAGTTTCTATTTTGAAAGAGGATAGAGACATATTGCAGCAGGTGGTTTTCACCCACATTGGGTTTCCACCTTATATCTGGTGTTCTTCGATGTGACTATCTGTTTTTTCTTGTTCATGCTCATTGTTTTATGGTACTGATATGCAAAAATAATTCAAAGTATAAATAAGGAAGAATTGTTAAAAGGACTAGATAATACTTATTCACCCCCCCTCTCAGTATTATTTTCAATAAGGAGAGTAGTGAAGAAGTATTTTTGGAAGCTCTTCTTCTTTTCAGGTGATGGATCATGATAACAAAGCTATGAAGTGGACATGAAACACATATTAACTAAAGAGAATGGTAGAATAGTTTGTTGTTACACATTGGATGTTGTTACAGGATGCTGTTACACATTCGATGCTATTACAAGTTGTTGTTACAGGATGTTGTTACACTACACACTGATGCCAGCGATGCCATGACATCTCGAATTGTTATTCACTTGATGTTGTTGCGACGAAGCTAGCAAATGTGGGTATTATTCCACATAACAATTGTCGGTAGTAGGGATTGTTTATTTTGGAAGCAACAGACCCAAGTGGTTGCAATCCTAACTATTGTGTATTTGTATTTAGAAATAGGTTGTAACTACTTTTATTTTTGATCATCATGAAAATAGTGAGATTCTCATGACTGATATGTTTTCTAATTTCGGGATGTAATAATTATAAAGGAACTATATTTTTCATGTACAAGATATGGCATATAGAAAAATACTGTTACTCTGCTTCTGTAATTCTGAGTTTATTTTTAATATTAATCAACACAGTGATGTTGCTGCTACTCTTCAGCTGATTCGTTAATTAGTTTTGTGTTACTCCCGCGCCCTGCTGAGGAGGAATGGCCCTCCTCTTTGGCAGGGATTGAAGTGATAGAGGTAGTGGACATTCTAATTTAGCTAATTGATTTACAGTTTCTCGCCGTTGCTGTATAAATCACGGATTACATTCACTGTTGTTTCTATTTATATTATGATGTTACACTGAGTTAATTAATAGAATGGTAGTAACTAGCTGGAGTAGATATTAGTTCCTCTGTGGCATGCATTTACTTTAATAGTTGTGAAGTGTGATTAATTCTGTAGAGCGTTTTTATGTCTACATGAATGGTTTGATTCAACAATTTAGTTCAGCGACACCTTTTACTGTTTTCTGCATTTTCTTATTCTTGGCTATGGCGTATCAGCAAAGATAGTGCAAACTCCATTAAAATAGCAAGACCTACCCTAGGTTGACAATTAAATGTTGCAGATCGTTCAATTAGGATTGATTAAAACAAAACTACATTTTGGCACTATTGCTAGGGATGACAGTGGACGATATAGTTAGCCAAGTTACTTTTTTGATGTAGAGTGTTCCTAGGCCACACTTACTGGGCGGTAAGATGAGAGGTAGAAACCTGCGCATCACTCTAACATACCTGGGCGGGTTCACCATTGTGATCACTAGGGCACTTAGGACATTTTGGTGTTTTTTTTAGTGTGTCTTCAACTCTTCAGTCGCTGGGCAGTAAGACGAGAGGTAAGAACCTGCATATTACTCTAACATACCTAAACAGGCTCACCAGTGTCGAATACTGAAGAACTTAGGGTGTGTGTTAATACACATAGGGTCCATGTGTGCAAATGTAGAAATTATAGAGATACCAAAACTACCCCCCATTCTAATTAGTCATAGGAAAAATGGGTCATAAAAAGGAAAGGAAGAGTTTAGATTTGGGAAGGAAAACATTCATCTAGGAACTAATCTCTAAGGCAGAAAAATAACAATCTAACTCTCAAAGGATGCAAGGAAAATAGGGTCGCAGAAAGCTATTACTCCCATATCAAAGTAGAAACCTCTGATTCCTCTATCTTGGGAGAATATCATTCTAAAGCTAGCACCCATACCCCCAATACCAAGAATCCAATTCAAGGGTAGGGGGGAAGTTATTAGCTAGAATTAAAGGATCGAGGGGTAAGGGGAAATTGAGGGGGAACATTGAACACCTGTTGGTTTATTAATACCCAAATATAAGTAGTACGATAAAAAAAATAGCCCCAAGAAAATCTAAGCCACTAATCACATCTACGAGACCATCACAAGAACAATTTGAGGGATGTTTTCTACAACAAGGGTTAGAAGGACTAGTCATGGGGGACAACAATGACAACAATTCTAAAACAGATGCTACTATCACCACCTTTGAGTTCCCAATTGGGATATTAGAGGTGAAGCTCCTATGAAAAATATTCCTCTATCATCCTTACCATCCTTCTAGGGGGATGACTATGGAAGATCCAAACACCCTTTTTTTTGAGTTCGATGTATTATGCAAAAGTTATGATTATACCTCAGATGCACATAAATTAAAATTATTTCTAGCTATTTTAAAAGGGGTAGGCTTGAGATGGTTCATGGGATTGGGTTCCGCTTCCATTTGAACATGGAATGACATGAAAGAGACGTTCTTATCAAATTACCAAGACTATTGTAGAACTAGGGACTTAAGGGAGGAGATCTTTAAAATGAAACAGAAGGAGGATGAAAGCCTAGAAGATTATGTGGAGAGGTTCCGCTATAATCTGCAGTGACTTAAACATAGTGATCTAGACCAGGAGATCTTGAAGACTATATTTATCAGAGGAATGAGGGATGACTGCCTTGATACCTTGAACCTATTAGGGAAGGGGGATATATTGCATTAAGCATTTGATAAAATTCTAAAGATCTTCCTAATATTCTCTAGAGGATCATCTAAGGGGAGGAGTGCAGTTCAAGATGCCTCCGCCCGGATACAAAAATCTATAGGAGGGGGAATAACCAGAGCAGAAATCAGGAATTTGTTTGAAAATTTCAAGACCGATATCCTCAGTACTCTCTCTACCTAGATAACAACAACGTAGATCAAGAAGACACAAGAAGAAGCTGACACACCTATGGCTATGTTCTGTCCGAATTTCTAGAAGAAAAATACTTTGAGGGAATGTGAATTGAACAACATCATCTTGTGCAATATTTTCTATTTGGAACAATTTACAGGGAAATGCCTAGAGCTTCCTAGATTAAAGGCAGTACTCAGAGAGGCATGTGAGGAAGTGAAATCCTCTTATTTCATCGCACCAAGGAGGCCATGGAAACCACAATATCTAGGTATGTCTCAAGACTTTTCTTCTTTCAATTTGTGGAACAATGCATATAATACTTAGCAATATCCATGGCAATATCCTACTCCTCCTCCAACGTAGTTTCCTTCACCCTGGAACCAGTGGTCTCCATCTCCTTCTATTCAATATCCTCAATATCAGCCATATCCTTGGAACTAGAATTGGAGAGGAAATACCCAGAATTCAGCTTTTCTTGGACTACCCATGCAACAACAGTTGCAGTTACCTCCTTTCCAAACTCTTGCTCCTCTACCACCGGTGCAACCCCAACTACCTGTGCAACCTAACTGAAACCCAAACAATAAAGCAGATCAGGGTATAGAGGCTCTGACTACCTTCTAGACCTACCTTATTACCCCCGTGGGACTTAGTGAAATACAATTATGATCGGGCAAGGTAATTAAACCAATTCACTCTGCTATCATTATAGAGGAGGAATGTGAACCATCTAAAATAGATGTTGTAGGCTCTAAGGCAGCTACTGCGCCTACAACAAATGATATAGAGGAAGCTGTTACATATGTAACAATTGAACCGTAAAGAATTGCTACTGTTGTAACAACCAACTCAGGGAAGGTTGATACACCTGTAACGACCGATTCAACTCTTGTAATCAAGGACCCTCCATATCCTTAGATATTGGCCAAACCTAGGATGATCTCATAGCCCGAATCTGATTTTCTTAGGGAGTTGCAAAATTTGGATGTACGAATTCCTTTCCTACAAGCCCTTAAAGAAGTACCTATTTATGCTAAAACAATGAGAGATTTGTGCATCAAGAAACTTGTGAGGAAGCCTAAAGACCCTGCCACCATACATGTGATGGGGAAATTATCCAAATTAATGTCTTCTCAGCCTCTCCTAATTAAGTATAATGATCCAGGAAATCCTACAGTCACTGTCTACATTAACAATCAGCCCATAACCAACACATTGATCGATCTCGGGGCTACCATTAATGTAATGACAAAGGAACTCTTTGTCACTCTCGGGCTACAGGGACTTAGACATACTCCTACTGTACTTGAATTAGTAGACAGGTCCTGTGATAAACCCTAGGGAGTGTTGGAGGATATAGTGATTACAATAGCTTCTTGGCAGTATCCGACTGATTTTCTTATTTTGCAGCCCAAATATAATTAGGGGGACATACTTTGATCATAGGTAGACCTTGGATGGCCACTACAGATGCATTTATAGGCTGTAGATCAGGGTGTATGGTGATCACGGATGGCCATGCAACAAAGAACCTTAGCCTTTACCCCCCAAAACCAAATATGGATATATATAACCCTTGGTGGGATGAGTTTGAACCTGAGTCAGATCTTTCCCTGCCACTCCTCACTCTTGGGAAAGCCCAATATTTCAAGGATGAGACAGAAGATGATGTCATAAATGGTTATATTAGTAACTCACTTTCTGTCACTTCTGCTAACAATGCGAATGAGGAAGAAGAGGTGGAAAATATAGATTTTGAACAAATGAGAACCACTCTGAATATTGACAGCAGTCCAATTGAGATAGAATTTGGAAATTTTTTGAATATTAACCCCAACCTGACTGCTGAGCAAACCAATTGCTGTTACAACTGTTACTGAAATACAAAAAGGCATTTGAATGAGACTATATGGATATGAAAGGGATGCACCCTAACCTATGCACTCACCGTATTTATTTGAAGGATGGTTGCAAACAAGTCAGATAACCACAACACCAGATGAACCCTGCACTAAAGGAGGTGGTAAAGGAAGAATTACAAAAACTCATGAGTGCTAATTTTATTTACCCAATATCTAACGGTCAGTGGGTGTCGCCGCTTGTCATCGTTCCAAAAAATAATGGCAAGTGGAGAGTCTGTGTAGATTACAAAGAACTCAATAAAGCCACTCAAAAGGACCTTTTGCCCTTACCATTTATAGATCAAGTCCTTGATACCCTCTTTGGAAAGAAGTTGTTTTCATTTTTGGACGGATTTAGTGGCTATAATTAGATACAGATTGCCTTGGAGGATCAGGATAAAACTACCTTTACTTGTACTTGGGGAACCTATGCATACATAGTACTTCCTTTTGGACTTTGTAATGTGCCAAAAACATTTCAAAGGGAAATACTGGGGATTTTTTCTGACTTGTTGAATGATTGCTTGGAAATATTCATGGATGATTTTACACCTTATGGAGATTCTTTTGAGACAACATTAGTCAATTTGGAAAAAGTGTAGGAACAATGTGTACAGACTAATGTTGCCTTGAGCATTCAAAATTGTCACATGATGATGACTGAAGGGATCGTGCTTGGACACTATATTTATGCTGAAGGAATCAAGGTAGACCTTGCAAAAATAGAGGTAATCTTGAAAATTCCAACCCTCAAAATGGAAAAAGAGGTACATAGTTTTTTGGGGCATGCAAAGTATTATAGGAGATTTATAATTTTTTTTTCAAAAATTGCATCACCATTATTTTCCTTGCTCATGAAGGATGCTGATTTTTTGTGGACAGGGAAGTGTGAGCAGGCCTTTTTAAAGATGAAATGATGTGTATCAGCAGCTCTGGTCTTGCGAGGACCTAATTGGGAACTGTCGTTCCACATAGCTACAAATGCATCGGATATTTCTATAGGTGTTGTTTTGGGCCAACTGGAGGATAAGAAACCTTATGATATTTACTACATAAGCAAAAATCTAACCCCGACGGAGCTTAACTACATAGTGACCGAGAAGGAGTTCTTAGTTGTCATGCATGCCATCAATAAATTCCAATATTATACAACCGAGTATCAAGTATTTTTGCACACTAACCATTCTGCCATTCGTTTTTAAATGAATAAGCCAATTACCAATGGTAGGATTACACATTGGTTATTTCTGTTACAAGAATTTGATATCACTATTGTCGATAAACCTGGAAAAGATAATGTAGTAGATGAATTTATTTTTAGGTTAACTATTGGTGAAATTTGCATTCCCACTGAGGATTCTTTCCCAAATGAATATCTTTTTGCTATTTCTACTTACTCACCTTGGTATGCAGATATAGCCAATTATCTTGCTATAGGGAAGTTTCCACAACACTTTTCCTCCAAGGAGAAAAGAAATATCATACAACAAAGTGCTACATATACCTGGATAGATGGGAACCTCTATCACACTGGACCAATTTTCCAGATCAGTCGTTGTGTTAGAGAAGATGAGGTCTTTGCATCCTTAAAGTCTGTCATGAAGAACCTTGTGGAGGGCACTTCGCGGACAAATGGATAGGATACAAAGTCCTTTCAACAGGGTATTATTGGCCAACAATATTTTAGGATGCCAAGAAGTTTGTGAAGGGATGTGATAGTTGTCAAAGGATGGGCCAACCCTTGCAATCAGATGAGATGCGGTTACAACCCCAAATCATCTTGGAACCTTTTGAGAAGCGGGATCTAGATTTTGTGGGACCAATTAATCTCCCATCCAGACAGAAATCTTACATCTTGGTCTGCATTGACTATGTCACAAAATGGGTTGAGGCAAAGGCACTAACTAGAGCCATGGAGCAGGCTATCTCAAACTTTCTATTTGAAGACATGTTTGTCCAGTTTGGCATACCTAGGGAGATAGTCACAGACGAAGGGTTACAATTCACATCTCATAAGATCTAGGAGTTGGTTGAAAAATATAAAATCCAACATAAAATCAAAAAACCTTATCATCCACAAGAAAATGGCCAAGTGGAAAGCAATAACAAAGTCCTTGAGGGGATCCTTACTAAGACTATGGCCAATCACCGAAGAAATTGGGTTGATAAACTTCTAGAAGTGTTGTGGGCATACATGACTACATGGAGGAATACCACTGGATTCTCACCATATGAACTTGTGTATGGTAAAAACCCTTTATTCCCCATTGAATTTGAAATAAAGACACTAAGAACAACATTGCAAGTCAATTTGGATTTGGCTACAACACAAAAGTAGAGATTGAACCAGCTCAATGAATTGGAGTAGAAACGGTTAGTTGCTATCCAAAAAACAAAGATTATGTAGCAATAGAGAGCTAAGTGGCATGACAGATTCATCAAGAAGAAGAAGTTCCAGAAAGGAGATTGGGCTCTCTTATATGACTCAAGATTTAAAGACTTCAAGGGTAAGCTCTGCACCAGATGGCTATGTCCCTATGAGGTAGATGCAGTCTTTAAAAATGGGACTGTAAATTTGGTGACCATTGTCAGTGTGAGGACAACATTGCTTGCAAAAGGGCACTGTCTTTGGTTATATAACAAACCTGCTTCAAGGGATTCATTTGTCAACGTTGTCACAAATTCGGATCTACAGATTACAGGAACAGGGGAAAGCCCCCTTGTGCTGTGAAACATTTAATATTTCCAATAAGTGTAACAGCTAAAAATCAACTTTGGTTGGCAACTATTACACCAATAATAATAATAATAATAATAATAATAATAATAATAATAATAATAATAATAATAATAATAATCTGGCTGTGACTAGGTGCAGACAAACAATATATTTTTTTTTTAACAGTTGAAAACCACCTCATGGCGGCTATTACACACTCTGTAACAACATCTGCTATTTCAAAGCATACCTTATGATAAGTACTATTACATGATCATTTCTTCTTTATTTTATGGTAGAAATCAAAATAATACACACACACACACACACATATATATATTAGTCATCTTGGATGTTACACATGTAATAGCCGATGACTATTAAAAAAATGAATGAGATATTTTATTTGAAATAAATAATAGGCATCATTGGGGTCTTCGTCATTAGAATTAAATTCACGCATCTCGCTACTGGAGCTTGGTTCGCGTGTCGCGTGACCCATGACTTCTCCGCATGTCACCCAGGTACATCATCAAAAGGTAATATTGAATTTGCTTTATTTGGTAATTATGGAAACTTAACATGATTTTTTATGGCTGAGGCGACTATCACATTTAAGCCGGAGGGGGAACGAATCATATTGTGACATGACCGTTGCATGATTTGTGATTGTTCAAAAAATCCTGCAATTAAGACATGATGACTTGGTAGTTAGTGTTACTTAATGCTGATCCACTACAAGAAAAAAGGTCATTGGTGAGGGTCATGCCTGTGACATACCTTTAAGGTCCATCACCAATGTCACATATGGTGACTTCCCTTAAAAAAACATTGTTGTAAGTGTATATAGTGATGGTCCTTTAAGGTTTGTCACCAAATCCATTTTCAATGACACTTTTGGTGAGTGTCATTAAAGGCCCATCACTAATTCTCTCTTTGGTGACACTTCTAGTGACGATATTTTATTGGCCCTCACCAATGATCTTTTTGGTTACTTTTAGTGATTGTCAAAAAATGTTCATCATCATTGATCATTCCAATGAGTTTATGATGACACTATGTACTTTTTACTATATTTTTTGTCAAAGGATAACGATTTAAGACTATTGTTGTGGATTCTTTTTCAATATGTGTCCAAGATCATAGTGGTTATAGTCAATCAATTTGTTAAGAAGTAATTAGTGTGCATCATTTCCCTCAAGTCATAAGAATATAGTTTCCCTATAATTCAACACATGATTCATCTCTTTTAGGTTTATTATCTAGCAAATTTCCTTTTGCTAAAGTTCCACTAGTGTGTAGGAACTATATTATTTAATACATAATCAAGCTTTGTCGATTCTATTAATGAGAGAGACCTAGCACTGCTCAACACTCATGGAACACCTTAACAAGCTTTGGAACAATACACTAACATTCATTGGCACCTCGCATGTCTTGGAACATCTTGCCATGAGTAGGAAGCACATGTTGGCATGCCTTGGCATAGCATAGCACTCCCCTAGCATGTGTTGGCATGCCTTGTAGTCCCTAGCATGCCTTGGAACACCTTGGCATAACATTGCATTGAAAAACATTAGCACTTGGAACACATTGGAACTTGGCATGTGTTGAAACATATCGTTGGAAATATTAGGGGGGGGGGGGGGTGAATCGATATTTATTTTCAATTATTACTTTTACTAGTTAGATCACTTATATTTAGAACACAAAATGAACAATAGGAATAAATTATTTTATTAATATAATATTTACAATGAATCAAATACAATGTATATAAGGTTCCAACCCTAGATGAAGACACCAATCTTAAAACTCCCAAGCTCCAACCTGTTTCCAAGCACCAACTTGGACTTTTGTGAGGCTCCAACCTATTGGTCATTGACCCTATCTTCTCAAGGCACCAACCTTGTGTTTAGAGACTCCAACCCCTAGATGAAAACACCAATATTCAATCTCCCAGGCTCCACCCTGCAATATGCCAAGCACCGACTTAGATTTCCCAAGGCAACAACCTCTAGGGCTCCAACCCTATCTTCCAAGGCACCAAACTTGTCTCTATGAGGCTCCAACCCTTAGCTTTACTCCGTCAAGATATTTTTGGTTAAACTTCACGGCTCACAATGTCTTCTTCAATGAGCCCTGTCTATCTTCAGTTATCCATTCACTTAGTCTCCACGTCATGTCATCATTGACAACCTTGATCTCTTCACATGAAGGTGTCTCCATTGTCCTTCATGGTACCCAATCAAAAACTTCAAGGTCACCTCATGATGGCTTGAATAAGATTTTCCAAGAGTGACTTCAATGGGCTTCTCCAAGAGTGTCTTTAGTGGGCTTCTTCAAGAGAGTCTTCAATGGGCTTCTCTGAGGAGTTCTTCAAGATCAAATACTTCTCTTGTACAAATCCTCAAATGTTCCAGTATTCAGTGTCTTCAAGTTCTTCAACTTGCACAAGCCTCCAAGGTTCACAAATATATGTCTCCAACACTGTTTCAAATAAATAAAACTCCTTCAAAAGACACTTAACAACTTCTCTAAGCTACTATAAAGAGGCTGGAAGAGAGGGTTACAAACAACTTCAAAACAGTGTAATAATCTGCCTCAAAAGATGCCTAATACAAAACACAGTGTTCAACAATTTTTTTTCACTTGCAAGGCTGTGTGAAGAAGGGCTACAAGTCTGTCACAAATCTGAACACCACAAGTATCATAGGTCGAATCTTTATGCCACAAATCCACAGACTAGGCTGAGGTCAAAGTTTTTCTGTACAATAAAGCTGAAGTTTGTTCATAGTTGCGAGGTTTTTTGCTTCCACATTCGAGTTGTAGTGTTCCACAGGACTGTCCTCAAATAGACACATGTCCGAGCTTCTACAGGAGTATAGACTGAGATTTAGGTAGCAAGGTATTTAGTAATGAGGCTGAACAAGAGGCTATTTGCCTAACCGAGCCCTCCAAAGTGATTGATATGAGAGATCAATAAATCCATTTGTTCATTGACCAACAAGTTACTATAACTAACTCGAGGGTCGTACATCACGACGGAATCGGGATCACTGTCCAACAGTTCTAAATTTTACTTGACCTCTCCAACAAATTTGACCCTCACAGATATTTTTATCACTGTAAATTTGAGAACTATAATCTTCTAGTCCTCGATGACTGCCCTTGCCTTTGAAGAATAAATCTTAACGCCATAACTGTGACCAAAAAATGATTCTCTGGCTTCTTCGGCCTCCTTTCTCTTTCTGTACTCCTTATTTGAATTAATCACTGAAATTATGGTTAAAATGAGGTGCTAGACGTCATATTTATATAGGATTTCAGCTTGAACTGAAGGGAAATGTCTTTCTGTAGTTAGGCCGACATGAATATCTAAGTGTAGGTCGACTTACTATCCAGAATAATATTTTTAACTTAAAAATTCATATCTCCCAAACTATTTGGAGTTTTGGGCCAAGTAATAGCTCATTAGAAAGAGGAAAAATCCTCTTTAAGATGGTGTAGGATCCATTTTGAAAGGATGCCCCCAAGTTGTCCAATTTGTTTTTTCTTTGTGACTACTCTTGAAATCTTTAGTGCAGAAGATGATTAGAACAACAATAGGTCATTAGGGCTTGATGATTAGGACAACAAGAGGTTATTAGTGTGTCCTCAAGTGCTTTGTCATCATGTAAGTCATACATGTCACCATGATATTGTATTTAGAATTCATGATAGTGCAGTGATATGTCACCAACCATAGTGCAACACTTATTAATTTGCCATTAGGAGATTTCCAAGTCCTTCACGTCATGTCTCCAATCATTGTCCATGTCATTGAGACCTTCATCAAGTGCTAGCACGTATGACATCATCAAGTGTGGTCATTCATGTATATTCCTTCAATATCAAGGGTAAGGACATCATCTAGGTTCTAGGCTTCTTCATCAAGAGTAAGAACATCATCATGATTTCTAAGGCTTCTTCATCAAGAGTAAGGATACATGAGGTTATGGTGTCTTCATTGTTATTTCAAGTATCTAGGACAAGGAATCTTCATAGCGGCTTGACATCATAATGGCATCATTAATAGTTTGACATCTTCATTAATGGCATCCTTATCAAACAAGAGGGAATTGTCATCATGAGCAAGGGCATCATTATAATATGCATCACAAGATTATTTTCCATCCTAATAATGCCATATTGACATCAATGACAACCTTGATTAACAATTATTAGTGTGCCTAGCATGCCCTTTTTGAAAAATATATAAAGTCCAGACTTATTAAACCTATTATGTTTTCATTTCCTTACATTTTAGCTTGGTTATTCCTTTTGTTTCCTTGAAACTCCTTGATGCATATTGGCATAGTCTTAGCACCTGGCATGCCTTGGCACTATTTGGAACCTGTTAGCACACCCTGGAACTACCTAGCAAACTTTATCACTTCTTGACATGCCCTGATATTCCCTGGCATGCCTTGCCCATGCTTAACATACCTTGTCACTCCCTCCATGGCATGACAACTAGCACTCATTGACACTCCCTCACACACCCTCATATTCATTCACTTCCATGCATTTTGACCTAGTTCCCCCATGTGTTGTACCAATGCTCCCTAACACTCCTCAGCATGCATTGGCACTCTCTAACACACCTTATCACTCTTCGACATGCTCTTCCACTTCTTCGCATGCATCACACTTCCTGACACACATTGGCACTTGGCAAGTCTTATCATGATTGGCATGCATTGAGATGAATTGGTATGCTTTGGCATGGTTTAATATTAAAGTTATTTGAGATCAATTATTGGAAAGTAGATGAGAAGCAACAGAGTAATATTTGGCACTTAGAATGCATTAACACTTGGCACCTATTGGCACCTAGTGTTGGTATGCCTAGCATGCCCCTCATGGAAAAGGTAAATTGATGACTTATTAACCCTATTATGTGTTCATTTCCTTGTAGTTTAACTTGTTCCTCCCTTTTTGTTGCCTTGATAGTCCTTGGCATACATAATTGTCACACCCTTTCATATCTTGGCATGCCTTATCACTTGGCACATCTTATCTTTCTTGACATGCCTTCATAGTATCTGGCACATGTTAGCATGCCCTAGCATTTCCTAACACACCTTGGAAGTCATGCCCTCACAGCTAGCATTACATTTTTCCATGACTTGGGAACCTTACAGTCACTAGAAGACCTTGGCACTCCCTGGTTGTCATGCCCTCACATATAACCTTACTTTTTTTGTGACTTTGGAACCAAACCAATTCATTAGAAAAAAAATATTGTGCCTAATGCAAAGTATCCCTTTCTCTCAAACTGCTTTGGCCATGCCTTATCACAAGCATAGGATTGCCTCCTGCAAGTCCTATTCTGAACTTCTCCTAAAAAATTCCATCCTTGGGACACTTGGAATTCACTGACACTCCTTGGCACACACACTTATTTGTTCATTTCCAAGCATTTTGAGCTATTTCTCCCTTGTGTTATGCTAACACTCCCTAACACTCCTCAACATCCATTGACACTACCTACTATGTGTCAGCATACCTTTTCATTCCTTGGCATGCCCTGTCACTCTCTCTTAACATAATTTAGCACAACCTAGCATACCATGTCACTTTCTCCTTAGCAAACTTGGTACTTGCTGACACTCCCTGTCACACACTCTTATTCATTCATTTCCATATATTTTGACCTAGTTCTCCCTTTTGTTTCACTAGAAGTCCCTAACACTCCTTAGCACACTTGGAACTCACTGACACTCCTTGCCACACACTCTTATTCATTCATTTCCATGCATTTTGACCTAGTTCTCCCTTATGTTTCCCTATAACTCCCTAACACCCCTTAGAACGCATTGGCACACCTTGACACTTGGCACATCTTGGTATGCTTCCCTATCACTCTACCATGCCTTGGTGCTACATAGCATACATTGTCACTCCCTCCTTAACACACCGAGAACTCGCTGAAACTTCATTTCCATGCATTTGAAATTAATGTTTCCTTTTGTTTCCTTAACACTTGGCCCTAACACTCCCTAGCATGCATTCACACCACACCCTGACACTTGGCACATCTTGGAATGCCTTAGCAGCTGGCTTGTCTTAGCATGCCTAACATGCCTTGGAATTATCTAGCACGTGTTAGTACTTTTTGGTATTACCTGGCACACCTTGGCACTACCTAATTGTAATGTCGTCTTAGATAGCTTTACTATTTTTGTGACTAACAATGTAAACTTTGAAACGAGAACTATAAAATCAAAACGAGAACAATGCCCAAAAAACCCAGAAAAAACATGAAAAACAGTGCTAAAAACGAAAAGTGTGTATACTAGAATGGTGGTTTTTTTTTTGGGTCAATTTTGAACATGTTTTAAAAATGGTAGTGAGAATGAATTTTTTGTGCAAAAATTGTGCAAAAAACAACTTGAAAATGAAAAGTGTTAATAATAGAATGATTGTTTATTTTTTTTTTAGAGTCAATTTCCAACATTTTAAAAAAATGCCAGTAAAACCAAATTTTTTATGTGCAAAAATTGTGAAAAAAACACCCTCAAAATAAGAAGTGTTGATGCTGAAATACCACCTTCTTCTTCTTCTTCATCCTTTTTTTTTTCCCGGTAA
>APFE031718592.1:0-16669 GCA_000404065.3 Pinus taeda | reverse complement strand
ATTTTGTTTTTTTTAAATACAATAAACATATTTAACAAAATTTATTTTTTATTTAAAAAAAAACATTTTTATCGGCCACTGCCTCGACGAGTGACCAGGCGGTGGCTATATGATTCCGAGAATCGAATAGCCACTTCCCGGCCTCCCCCACGGGCAGTTGGACGGTGGCTATCCGATTCTTGGAATCAGATAGCCACCACTCAGCCGCCTGTGGGGGTGGCTGAGTGGTGGTTATCTGGTTCTCAAAATTGGATAGCCACTGCTCGGCCGCCCATGGTGGCTATTCGATTATGAGAATCAGACAACCACCACCCGGCCACCCTCACAGGCGGTTGAGTGGTGGTTATCCAATTTCGAGAATCAAATAGCCATCGCCCAATTGTTTGTGGGGGTGGCTATTCGATTTTCAGAATCAAATAGCCACCGCCTGGCTGCTCTTGGGGGCGGTCATCGATAAAATTATTTTTTTAAATAAAAAATAAATTTTGTTTTTTTTTTAAATACAATAAACATATTTAACCAAACTTTATTTTTTATTTAAAAAAATAATTTTATTAGCTACCACCCCCACGAGCGGTCGGACAGTGGCTATTTGATTTCAAGAATCAAATAGCCACTTCCCGGCCACCCCCACGGGCTATTGGGCGGTGGCTATTTGATTCTTGGAATTGGATAGCCACCACTCAACCGCCTGTGTGGGTGGCCGGGTGGTAGTTATCTGATTTTCAGAATTGGATAGCCACTGCTCGATCGCCCGTGGGGTCGACCAAGCAGTGGCTATCTGATTCTGAGAATCAGATATCCATCTCAAGGGCGGTCAGGGGGTGGTTATCCGATTCCGAGAATCGGATAGGGACTGCCTGACCGCTGGTGGGGGTAGTTATCTGATTCTCGGAATGGAATAGCCATCGTCCAACTGCCCATGGGGGTGGCTATTCGATTCTCGGAATCGAATAGCCATTGCTCGGATGCCTGTGGGGGTGGCTATCCAATTCTCGAAATCGAATTGCCATCGCCCGGTTGCCCATGGGGCTGGCTATCCGATTCTCGGAATCGGATAGCCATTACCCAGCCACCTGTGGGGGGTGGCTAGGCGGTGGCTATCTGATACCACCGAGCCACCTGTGGGGGTGGCTGGGGTGGCTATCTAATTCCAGAATTCAGATGGCCACCACTCACCACCCCCAAGGTGGTACTGGCAGTGCTATCCGATTCTGAGAAAGGATAGCCCAACACCCCCACGGAGTTGGGGCAGTGGTTACTGATTCCGAGAATCGGTAGCATTGCCTGACCGCCACAATGGGCGATATCCAATTCTCGAAATCGAAATAGCCAACTGCTTAGCTGCTGATGAGGATGGCCTGGGTGCGAGAGCTGTGTGCATATATTTTTTTAAAGTTTAATCGTAAATTATATGTTTTTTAAAGTTTTAAATGTTTTTTATTTTTTTAAAAATTGAAAATATATGCTTATATATATATATATATATCTATATATATCTATATTATATAATATATATATTAAGTTTTTATTTTTATTTTTATTTTTTTAATTGAGTTATATTTTGTTTTTAATCTTGTTTTTTTATAGTTTTTTAGATTTATTGGCTATTGCTTTTTCTTAATCTAGTTTTGTTTTTTATTTTAATTTTTTAGAGTAGTACTTTTGTTAAATGCTTTTTTAAAAATTTCCTTATTTTTAGTTAATTTTATAATTTTTATAATTTTTTTTTTTGTTTTTTTTTTTTCCAACTTTTTTATGGTTTACACCACACACACACATATATATATTTTATGTTTTTTTTGTCCCTTTTTTTTAAAATTGACATAAAAAATTTAAAATGTCAAAATTTGTTAAATTTAGAAAATCATTATTTACATTTCATACATTAGAAAATTTAAAGTAAAAAAATAGGTCTTTTAAAAAAAGGGCTTGATGCAGAATCACTACTTTTTTAAATCAGCATGCATATTACTAACATTCTAAAACATAATGTACATAAAAAAATTTAAGGTGCCAAAAAATATGCTCTAAAAAAAGTATGTGTTTTGCATCCCCCCTTTTCAAAATCGGTCACTCTTTTGCTATCTCTACAAAACGGGTAATAGTATCAGTTCCCGTTTCAAAGTTTACATTGTTGACTTGGGAACCCAACCAAGTCATTAACAAAAAATATTGTGCCCAACCCAAAGTCTCCCTTTGTATTAAACGACTTTGACCAATTGCTTATAATTGTAACTATAGGTTTGCCTCCTACAATTCCTATTATGACCTTTTCTTAACACACTTTGTCCTTGAGACACCTGGATTTCATTGGCACTCCTTGGCACACACACATATTTGTTCATTTCCATTTATTTTGGCCTAGTTCTCCCTTGTGATTACCTAACACTCCCTAACATTCCTCAACATGCATTGGCAATGTTTGATATGTGTTAGTAAACCTTTTCATTCCTTGGCATGCCTTGACACTCCTTAGCTATAACTCTCTCACAACTACCCTTACTTTTCTTAGGACTCGGGAACCCAACCAAGTCTTGCCTCAACTACAACAACTTGACCAAGTTATAGTTACTACAACTAGACTATGCCTTGTTCACCTAATAACTAACTATAACTCATCTTAGGCTACTCGTGTATAATTTCAACTTATCCAACTTAACAAGTTACCATGTCAAGGCTCACATCCAACCATGGCCATAAAAAAACTGAGAAAATAATTTATACCTTGACATGCCATAGCACCTGGCACATCCAACAATCCCTTGGCACTATGTGGCACAAGTTAGCACCCCGTACATTCCTTGGCATGTTTTGGCACTCCCTAACACTCCCTCACATGGCCTAGAAATCTAGCATGTCGTGGCACTGCATACCATATAACCTTGTCACTCCCTCCTTAACACACCTGAAACTCATTGGAACTCCCTATCACACACTCTTATTTGTTCATTTCCATGAATTTTGAGTTGGTTTTCCATTGTGTTTCCATGGCACTCTCAGACAAGTGGCACATATAAAAAATATGTCACCGATAAAATTATTTTTTTAAATAAAAAATAAATTTTGTTTTTTTTTAAATACAATAAACATATTTAACAAACTTTATTTTTTTATTTAAAAAAACAATTTTATTAGCCACCACTCCCACAAGCAGTCGGACAGTGGCTATTTGATTTCAAGAATCAAATAGCCACTTCCCAGCCACCCCCACGAGCTATTGGGCGGTGGCTATCTAATTCTCGGAATTGGATAGCCACCACTCAACCACCTGTGTGGGTGGCCAAGTGGTGGTTATCTGATTTTCAGAATTGGATAGCCACTGCTCGGTCGCCCATAGGGTCGGCCAAGCAGTGGCTATCGGATTCTGAGAATCGGATATCCATCTCAAGGGCGGTCAGGGGGTGGTTATCCGATTCTGAGAATCGGATAGGGACTGCCTGATCGCTAGTGGGGGTAGTTATCTGATTGTCGGAATGGAATAGCCATCGCCCAACCGTCCATGGGGGTGGCTATTCGATTTTCAGAATTGAATAGCCATTGCCCGGATGCCTGTGGGGGTGGCTATCCAATTCTCGGAATCGAATTGCCATCGCCCGGTTGCCCATGGGGCTGGCTATCCGATTCTCGGAATCAGATAGCCATTGCCCAGCCACCTGTGGGGGTGGCTAGGCGGTGGCTATGTGATACCACCCAGCCACCTGTGGGGGTGGCTGGGCGGTGGGCTTCTACTTCTCAAATCAGTGGCCCCGCTCAGCCACCCACAGGTGGCTGGGCAGTGGCTTCCGATCCAGAAAATGGATAGCCACCCCACGGGTAGTCGGCAGTGGTATCCGATTTCGAGAATCGGATAACATTGCCTGACCGCCCACATGGGCGATATCGATTCTCGAAATAAGATAGCCACTGCTTAGCCGCCTATGAGGGCAGGCCCTGGTGGCGGAGCTATGTAGATTATTTTTAAAAGTTCTAATCGTAATATATGTTTTTTAAAAGTTTTAAATGTTTTTAATTTTTAAAAAAATTGAAATATATGTTTTTTATTATATATATATATATATAATATATATATTATATATATATTAAAGTTTTATTTTATTTTTATTTTTTATTTTTTTTAAAATTTGAGTATATTTGTTTTTAATCTGTTTTTTATAGTTTTTAAGATTTTATTGGCCACTGCTTTTTTCTTAATCTAGTTGGTTTTTATTTTAAATTTTTTTCCGAGTTTTTGGTAATCTTTTTAAAATTTTCCGTTAAATTTAATAATTTTATAATTTTTTTTTTTTTTTGGCCAACTTTTTTATGGTTTACACACACACAAACAAAATATATATATTTTATGTTTTTTTTGTCCCTTTTTTTTAAAATTGACATAAAAAATTTAAAATGTCAAAATTTGTTAAATTTAGAAAATCATTATTTACATTTCATACATTAGAAAATTTAAAGTAAAAAAATAGGTCTTTTAAAAAAAGGGCTTGATGCATAATCACTACTTTTTTAAATCAACATGCATATTACTAACATTCTAAAACATAATGCACATAAAAAAATTTAAGGTGCCAAAAAATATGCTCTAAAAAAAGTATGTGTTTTGCATCCCCCCTTTTCAAAATCGGTCACTCTTTTGCTATCTCTACAAAACGAGTAATAGTATCAGTTCCCGTTTCAAAGTTTACATTGTTGACTTGGGAACCCAACCAAGTCATTAACAAAAAATGTTGTGCCCAACCCAAAGTCTCCCTTTGTCTTAAACGGCTTTGACCAATTGCTTATAATTGTAACTATAGGTTTGCCTCCTACAATTCCTATTATGACCTTTTCTTAACACACTTTTTCCTTGAGACACCTGGATTTCATTGGCACTCCTTGGCACACACACATATTTGTTCATTTCCATTTATTTTGGCCTATTTCTCCCTTGTGATTCCCTAACACTCCCTAACATTCTTCAACATCCATTGGCAATGTTTGATATGTGTTAGTACACCTTTTCATTCCTTGGCATGCCCTGACACTCCTTAGCTATAACTCCCTCACAACTACCCTTACTTTTCTTAGGACTCGGGAACCCAACCAAGTCTTGCCTCAACTACAACAACTTGACCAAGCTATAGTTACTACAACTAGACTAGGCCTTGTTCACCTAATAACTAACTATAACTCATCTTAGGCTACTCATGTATAATTTCAACTTATCCAACTTAACAAGTTACAAGTTACCATGTCAAGGCTCACATCCAACCATGGCCATAAAACAACTGAGAAAATAGTTTATACCTTGACATGCCATAGCACCTGGTACATCCAACAATCCCTTGGCACTATGTGGCACATGTTAGCACCCCGTACATTCCTTGGCATGATTTGGCACTCCCTAACACTCCCTCACATGGCCTAGAAATCTAGCATGTCGTGGCACTGCATACCATATAACCTTGTCACTCCCTCCTTAACACACCTGAAACTCACCAGAACTCCCTATCACACACTCTTATTTGTTCATTTCCATGAATTTTGAGTTGGTTCTCCCTTGTGTTTCCATGGCACTCTCGGACATGTGGCACATCTTGGCATGTTGTCTTGGGACTCTAGCATTCCTTGGCACTACTTAGCATACCTTTTCACTCACTCCTTAACACACCTAGAACTCACTAACACTCTCTGTCACATACTCTTATTCATTCATTTACATGCATTCAAAACTCGCACTCACTTGTGTTTCTGTGGCACTCCCTAACACTCCTTGGCATGCATTAGCACATCCTGGCACTTGGCACATCTTGGCATATCATTTCCATGACCTCTAGCATGCCTTAGCACTACAAAGAAAATATTTTCACTCCCTCAGCACACTTGAAACTCACTGACACTTCTTGTCACAAAATATTATTCATTCATTTCCATGCATTATTTTGACCTAGTGGTCCCTTGTGTTTCCATGGCACATTGTAACACTTCCTAGCACGCATTGGCACACCCTGCACCTAATACTTCTTGGTCGGATGTTTCCCTCGCGCTCTAGCATGCCTTAGCACTACCTAGCATACCATGCCACTGCCTCCTTAACACACCTGGAACTCACTTCACTCCCTGTCACACACTCTTATTCATTCATTTCCATGCATTTTGACCTAGTCCTCCCTTGTGTTTCCCTAACACTCACTAACACTCCTTAGCACACATTGGCACATCTTGGAACTTGGTACATCTTGGCATGCTTCTCTAGCATTGTAGTATTCCTTATCACTACTTAGCATACCTTGTCACTCCCTCCTTAAACACACTTGGAACTCGCCAACACTCCCTATATCACACTCTTATTCATTCATTTCCATGCAATTAAAACTAGTGCTCCCTTGTGTTTCTTGGCACTCCCTAACACTCGCTAGCATGTGTTGGTGCCACAACCTAACACCTGGCACATCTTGGCATGCCTTAGAACTTAGCATGAATTGGCATGTGTTGGCATGAAAATGGGAACACAAAAGAGACCCTGGGTTTAGGTACGAGGGGATAACAAGGATCCATTGTAGTCTAGAACAATGTCAGCATTTTCACCTTACCCAGAGAGGGTAAGGAGTCTCACCCAAGGTGTGCCATGACTGAAGTGTGAGGGGGTAGAATGAGGCACCAAGGGAACCACAACCTGCAACTGATCTTAAATCATAGAAATCAAGCACCTACTATAATCTAACCACACTATTCTACTCACATTACCTTAGGAAATCATAAAACATATATACATATATTTAAACATTTTAAAGAACTAGTATAGAACTCAACAATAGATCATAGGTGAAAACTGTCTCTTTCATTATGTTTCATAGAAAGAAATACATAAATAAGTATAGAAGGCTCGAAGCTAGATCATCAACACCAAGAATGACCCAACCCACATATCAGAGACCAACAGAGCAAGGGTGTAGCTGCCTTTCACAACTCAGGAAGGCTGCATTGATTCTTGGCTCACATGGTTCATCAATATCAAGTAATCACCAACCTTTTCCCATCCTTTCTTCTGCCTTTTATCCTATGCTCCAAATCTAGACTACCAGTTCCACTTATTTCTTGCTCAGTTGACTGCCTTTGGCTGCCTTTTCTCTCTACTTGCTCGATTACTCTTGCTCTCCCCCACCACCTTTCCACAATTGTCGAACTACTCTTAGTTCCTATTCCCCCCCATAGTTGCCAGCTCCGCAACTTGATCGATCATCCCCACCACCTGTTCCTATCGTTTTTTCCTACAAATACACAAAATGAAGGCCCCAACAACATGCCTAACATGCCTTGGAAGTGTCTAGCATGTGTTAGCACTTCTTGGCATTTCCTGGCACATGTTGGCACTTCGTAGTTTTCATGCCCTTATAGATAGGATTATCTTTTTTGTGACTTGGGAAACCAACCAAGTCATTGAAAAAATAATGTTGTGCCTAGCTCTGACACTCCCCAATACTCCTTGGCATGCGTTCACACTTTTCAGCTTGTATTAGCACACCTTTTCATTCCTTAACTCGCCCTAGCACTCCTTAGCTATCATGCCCTCACAACTACCCTTACATTTTTTACAACATGGGAACCCAACACAATCCTGCCTCAACTATAACAAAAAATTGACTATAACAAAAAAATGACCAAGTTACAACTACTACAACTAAAATATGCCTTGTTCAGATAAGAACTTCCTATAACTCTTCTTAGGCTAATCATGTATAATTTCAACTTATCCAACTTAAAAAGTTACGAAGACAAGGCTCACATCCAACCGTGGTCGTAAAATTAAACAACTAACCACAAAAGTTTACATCTTGAGATGCCATAACACCTGGAATGCCTAATAATCCCTTGGAAATATGTAGCACGTGCTAGCATCCCCTGCATTTCTTGGCATGCTTTGGCACTCCCTAGCACATCCTAACACTCCCTGACACTTAACACACCTCGTACTTGCTAGCTAACAATGTTTGTCACACTCTTATTCATTCATTTCCATGCATTTGAAACTAGTGATCCCTTGTGTTTCCCAAGAACTTGATCCTGACACTCCTTAGCATGTGTTGGTGCCACACCCTGACACTTGGAACTTCTTGGCATGCCTTAGAACTTGGCATGTCTTAGCATGCCTAAAATTCCTTGGAACTGTCTAACATGTGTTAGTACTTCCTGGAATTCCCTAGAACACCTTGGCACTCCCTAGTGGTCATGACCTCATAGATCCAACCATCTCTGGATCCAACCATCCTTCAAAGAATTTTATGGGCAACGGTTTTACTATATGAATGTAATATGATTCCAGCTTACTGTATGTATGACATTTGAATCTTCTGTGTGCTAGATTTTACTATTATGATAGCTATTTAGTTTGGGAAGTGAAAAATTCCACTTTACTTAAAAATTAAACCAGTTATATTTATATTCAATATTAGTATTTATATTATGAATATCCACCTAATATTTTTATCCCATTGACCCAGAATATTATGTATTTGAATAATTGAAATGACCAAACAAAGCAAACACTACCTCGAGGATTCTTAATTGGGAAGCAAGTACCAATGGTATCGGTCAGTCTCTCTTACCTGGAAAGTTCCCTTGATTACTAGAAAATTAAATTTGTCATAAATTTATATCCATGACTGGGTTTTTCTATTACAATTCTACAGTCAATCGTTCAACCCTAGTTGTTTCGAAAAAAATGATGATATGGAAGCCAATCAGTGAACGGACTCCCTCTCATTTGTATTACTTTCTTGGGGAACAAGTAGTGAAGGTCTCACTTTCCATTGCCCGATGAATTCTCTTACGCAAGTAGTAGGAGTATTATAGTGGCATTCATCTTTATAAAATCTCATTACAACCCCCACATAGGTAGGCCATTTTCGTTACTCACCCCAATCTCTGTATCCATCTATCCTTCAGAGAATTTTATGGGGGTGTGTTTTTGTTGTACATCACCTCATCTTCCCACTGGAAAATTAGTGGTCATTGAGGAAGAGGCAGATGGATTGATTAGAGAGTTCCCAGAGCATGTGAAAGTAGTAGAGATATTAAGAGAGAGACCCAACTTCTTCGTCTACCATGCCGATTCCATTTGTTACGATGAGTTTATTTCTCTCCTTTCTGCAGAGCAGGAAATATAAGCGAGGCATCTCTATTTTCTGCTTCCTTTAGCCAAATTGAGTCGTCGTTTGCCGGCCACTAATATGGCTGTGTTGGCCGTTGAAGCCATAGTTGCTATGGAATGGTGAAAGAACTCAGAGTAAACAAAAAAAACACAACAACGACTATTGAAATAAACCATAAAAACCAAACATGAATTTATACAAGTCAAACAACAAACTATGTAGCTACAACTGCCTTACAACTCGGACTGTGTGGCTTAACTCTGCATTCTTTTATCCTAGCTCAACTATATTTATACAAAACTATTAAGTCGGTTAAGGCCTCTTTAGGCTTGAAGGGTCATGGCGGTGAGTATGGTGGTGGCGTCTCTTCGATGCAGGATAAGCCATGGGGGTGAGGCGGTGTTCTGTGTTTAATATATTAGGTGGCACAATTATTTCCAACACTCCCCCTTAATTACGACCGACAATTAACCTTGACTCAACATAACTTAAACATGCCTGCTGGTCCAAGTCGGGTCTAAGTCTTAGCTAGGCTTACAATGATTCAAAAACTTTGACATCGACTCTTTTTCTCGATTTCTTTTTCCTTTTCTTCTAGATCATGTATCCTCTGAATTGCTTCATCTTTGTCTATGATTTAAAAAATTTGACATCAACTCTTGTGCTGAATTTCTTTTTCCTTTTCTTCCAGATCTTGTATCCTCTGAATTGCTTCATCTTTGTCTTTTTGGCGTAGGTTCCAAATTTTAGTTTCTTCATTTGTTTTTGCAGCTCTACTGCAACATAGAAAATCATTTCAAGGTGTCCATGGATGTCTTCTACATCTTCAAAAATTTGTTTGTATGTGGACTGCTACCACATGTCATCTTCTATAGTTTTCTCTACATCATCAATCTTTTGATTATCAATTTGCTGCAACATAAGTTCATAATATAATTTTATCTTTTCAGGGCTCTAATACATGAAAATTTCATTTTCATTTTCAATATCATCTATATTGTCTTCAATATTCATAGTTGAAATTTCTATGCAGGCATCATCAATACATGGTTTTTCAAGCTATGCTTCAAGAAAATTCAATTCTTCTCCATGCTTTGTTGCTTCATCTTGGTTGCTTCTAGCATTTGCACACACAAAATCATTTTTTAGTTTATATGAAAAACATTTTGAGAGCCATATTGGTTTTGTTCATTCTGCTCTTGACTGAGAGATTTCTCCTCCTCTTCTTTCTTTAACTTTGTGGATGCCTCGTAATCTTGAGTCTCCACCTTTGCTTTTGCAAATAGCTTTTCTTCCACTTGGTTTTCACACACAAGTGGGTTTCTCTCACCAAATAACAATCTATCAATAAGATGTTTATATTGCATCATCTACAACCACTCATCACAAGTTAATTGTTCTTCATCAAATTTAACATTAGAAATTTCAATTGTTGGATCCACTAAAATAGATGCTTCTCCATTGGCAACATTATCTATGCCAAAATCAGTGTATGCTGATAACAAACCATCAACATTGTGATCGACTTTCAAGTGAGATTCACCAAACTCTTCATCTCTTTGTAGATTCACTGCTACAGATCCATATTCATTCTCATCTTCAAGCACTACTACAACAAGCTGAACAACACGACTATCTTTGACTTGATTACTCCACCTTGCACCAATTTCTTCTTCTAGGATCTGCTAGCACTCAAATATACCTTAGGCTGAAATAAGGTAAAAATCGAGGCTACATCAAACCATGCTCAGCCTCGTAGCTAGCCCTACGAGGACAGGAGAGGGCTCTCTCTGAGTCAATCTCGGCAAAAGGTAATCAATGAGGTCGAGATGACTGAATAGATGAATAATTTTAGGCTAGGTATGAAGTACAATAACTTTGAAATTGGTTTTTTGAAGTTTTGTTGAATTCGAGGGAAAGGCAATTTTGGGTGCGGGGATGAGGCACAGTTTTTTGCAGAGGTCTACTTGGGGCAAGATAGGCGATTGTTTTGATGCATTTAAAGAGAATGAATGGATAAATCAGACTGGTGAGAGGTTAAGGAGAGCAAGAAACTTTCAAGGATTCTCCATAAACAGATGAAAACATGGAAAATCAAACAAACTTAAAGGCAGAGCATAGCAGATTATGGATTCTACCTTAACACTTCATTTGTTTAATTGCAGAAGATAAAAGAAGGAAAGCGATACACATAAAAAAATTACAAATACTGAAAGAAGCACACCATCAACACATAAAGCCACATGAATCCCAAATAGTGCTGCAAAACCTTGGTCTTCCTTTGCCAAAAATGCAGATAAAATATGTATAATAGAGTGTCAAGCCATTCCCCAAGAATCCAACTGTTCCCAAGAGTCCAACCCTAAAAATGAATAAGAAAATACATAATATAGGCAAGCCAACGCATTCCCTTGCCTCTAGGGTCAAGCTCATCATCCTAGGAGCTGTTTCAACCAATTCTAAACAAAGTACTACAATCTAGGCAGTCAAAACAACTTGCCTCTATAAGCTAGGAAACCAATTCATTCATTAAATTTTTGCTATTTTTTGAATGAATCATCTAGAATAGGTAAAAGTAAGTCCAAAATAACATAATGTTTCATCAATTACATCAAGAGGGATGAAAAATCACATCACAAGTCAAAACTGGTCAAACTGGCTTCATTTCCTGAGCTGAAGAGCGAAAACTGGACCAAAAACTGTATGCATAGCCCCTGATCCTTATGCATGACGCACATTTGAGCCTGTTTTTGGGGCACGTCCCGACATTCAAATTGAGCTCATGATAGCTCGCTAGAAAGCCCTAGATGTCTACTTTCCAACCCAAGTGTAATTTTCCAATTTGGAGTTCATTTGCCCCCTAAAAACGGAATTCTCCCAGAGGTACTCCCTGCTATGGTAAAAGGTGGCAGCAAGGTGGTTTTCATGATGTTTTTGGACCTTTTGACCATCCAGATCTCGATGAAATGCTTTGGAAATAGCTGAGCATGTGTAATTCTTCATGAAAAATCCAAAACTACAAGCCATTTGTCATTTGGACCTCCCAATCTTCAGGGTAGCATGTTGCGCGCTACGCGTTGAACCAAAAAACCTGTTTTGCAAGCCAAAAATTTCAAAACGAAAAAATTTTCTCCGAATTTGCCCAAATTTGGAGTGAAGACCCTCCATCAGGTATCATTTCTAGCTAATCAAGCCTCGGCCAAAACTCAAAGTGAATCGGGCCTTTTCCGTCGTTTTAGCGCTATGCTCAAACGCCTCATATACCCTGGTTTAATATATGGCTCATAATATGATTTCTCTAGCTGCTGACGCTTATTCCATTGCTCCCCGATATTTGGAATCCCAGTGGCCTCTGCAGTGGTCTCTAGTGACAAAATGGAATTAACTCCAACGAGGTTTACATGGCCATCACGTAAATGGAGGACAAACAAGTGAGCTAATTCACGATGATGCTAAAATTGTGAAATTAGCTCACAAAAACGATAGCATGACTGATGGCGAAAACAATCCATGGAAAGTGGGCAAGCCTGAAATTGTACCATAGAAGTGGGCTCTTCTCTAAGATGTTTACCACCTTTGCCACCTCTGCGAGGCCTTTGTGGCACATTTCCCTCTGTTGTGGAATCACTGTCATTTTCCTGCTCATACATTGACTCTGTATCTGACATGGCTTTGAAAACACAATAACTGCAATAGGAGGACTGCAATATGTATATTGTAGGTGTGATGAAATTCCAATTTAAGTACATACTCAAAAAACCAACTGAAGCATCATAAGGGTTATGCCATAATGGACATTTTGTTTGGTATATTTGGGCATAAAACAGTCACAAAGATAGTTTGACGAATGGACAAGGGTATGAAGTGTTGTTGGCTCAAAGCTTTCAAATGGGCATGGAGCTATATTTCACCAAGGAAAGGGAGAAAAATCTTCACCAATTACTCATATGTCCTTTAATACCCTTTACAAAGATTTTGATAGGGGCCTAGGGTTTCATTTGTTTTCTTATACCCAACACACCACTTCAATTCTTCAAACACACTATAAACAATATTCAAATTGATTGATTGAGTCAAAGAACACCTACTTGCAGATTTGGAGGCGATTTGATACGATTTAGGCGCATAAATGTGATGCTGGAATGAGTGCGTAGCACACAGTTTGAATGCGTAGCTGTAACATCCCTCCCTTAATAATAAATAATAAATAATAATAACTAATAAAAATAATACAAAAATAATAAGTAATAATAAAAATAATGAATAATAATAATAATAAATCATAATAATAAATAAAAAATGAAATTAAAAGAAATAAGTAAAAAATAAAATAGTAATAACAAAATAACAAATAATAAAATGATATTAAAAGAAATAAGTAATAAAAATAATAATAGTAATAGCCAAAATAACAAATAAAAAATGATATTAAAAGCAATAAATAATAAAAATAAAAATAGTAATAACCATATTAAAGCTCTAATAAAAAAAGGAAATTATCCAAAAGAAGGAAATAAAACACGAAAGCTAAAAAAATCAAAGGAAAGTAAAGAAAAAGCAGCATGCAGACACATGGAGGGTGTGCATGTGGTTCCCCTTCTAATGTTTTGTTCTATTTAATGAATGGTGAGGAGGATGGGAGGGGTGCCATCATTCCAAGGTTCTATCTTTCATTCTCTTGGGAGAATGGTATACTAAGACTTAGGAGCACTGGCAGTAGTCGTTGATTGAGGGCTCGGGGGTGGCCAGTTGTAGCAGAATCCTGCACAATTGAGCCTACGGTTTGGAGGAGAGTTGTCCCCAAAACCCTATTGTGGTAAGCCTGCTATTACACAGGTAAACCCGGGTAAGTACACTTCATAGTTTAAGGTTAATGTTAATAACTTAATTAGATATCTATTTTGGGCTGTTACATATGTTATCAGAGGATTTTAATCGTTAGGGCCTATGGGCATCCAGAATTATACTTTGTTGGAAATTTTAACTTGACTTGTTTTAAAGTACAGGTTGATTACTTCAAGGAGGCGCGACATAATTTTTTTCAAACCCTCACTATGCCGTAAATTTTCTTTATTCAATGCATACTTACTGCACAGTTATATTTTGATTGGTTTGGTTTGGATTTGGAATTTGATTTGTTTTTTCTGCAATTTTAACAAAAAAAAAAAAAAAACATTTATCATTGAATATTGGCTTTCAGTTATGCACTTCCACGCATGCCTCACGTCATTAACCCTAACCCTATATTTCGGTATAATCTCTTCATCGAATTTACAACAGGTTGCAATCCTCATTTTTCTCCTATTGCAGGTGAATACTAATAAATTCTAGCGACGTTGTTATTCCACAGGATTTCAGATTTCGTACAATAGTTTATGTGATTTATTAATTATGGAATTAACTTCTTGTTCTAGGTTGGGGTTTACTCTTTTTTCTATAGTCATGGCACAAGTTTATGAGCTTGTCTACAATACATTCTAATAGTATAAAAATGTTTGGTATGTTAAGTCTCATATTTGAATCTTGAACAACATGTGTTCAATAGGGTGAGAAAATGTAAATACAATTTCGTATCCTACTTTTTTGTCTGTATACAGAGTAAGGGTCCGAATCTTGTAAGTTTCATGAATATGAAACCTGGATTTTGGATTTCTCTCTGGTTTTCTTTACCGTTTATATGTTACCGACTGTTGGAATAATGCATATATGAGTAGCAATGGCTTTTCTTTATGTGCATGACGGTGCATCAGATTTTTTTTCCATGGAGAGAGATCGTCATAATTATAATTATTCTGATCTAAAACAAATATACATGAATGACAATATAGAAATATTTTTAGTACTCAAGCTGACCTGCCAATGGGATGTAATTCCCGTATGTTTATTGCTAATTTTGAAGCTTCAGACTTCAGATCGACATCGGGGCGTGTCTTTGTCGTTATGAACATGTGTATTTCCATGGCTGAACCTTCATGCACCTGACAAATTTAACTTTTTAATCCAATGCCCTGTTGCACCACGTTTCCTCAGACCCATCATCCAATGACTTTCTTCGCTAACGGAGATAGTTTCCTTTCCTAGGATAAGAAATAATTATATCGATGAAGAAGACTCGAAACTCATTACTTACCCACTGCGATGCTGAGCCACGCAACTTTTTAATCTACAGAATTATTTTAGTAATTAAAGAGATTTTTTTGGAGGTGTTGTTATACATCAAGAGAGCTTTTGAAGTTGTTTTCTGCTATTGATGCGTTGTCTCTTCTGGATGTTTTACTATGAGTAATGTAATTGCGAATGAAGGTAAAAGTACTGTTATATTTAGCTGTCATACTCAGAAATTGCTCATATTTGAAAATATAGATGAATCCTCCAAGAAAATACAGGTCAACATTTCGATAACTGAGTTATTTTTTTTAAAAGTCATCCACAGTTAGGTTTGTTTTATTTTCTTGAGAAAATAGATAAGTTAATTTTAAGAGCTCATTTTAGTTTGAGTAATCAAGTAATACTAAATTATGCAGTTTTAGCAGACTTTACATTACCCTAATAAGGTTAATAATGAGGAATGTTGTGTTAGTGCGTGTTTCATGTTTATTGTGAATTATTGTTTTGTTATTTAGTGCATTTAGAAGGTTTTATAGTTTTGTTTGATAGAAATGAGTGAGTAAATATTTGAATAAAATTTAGTAATAACAGGAAAAGTTAAACGTAGTAATAACCAAAGTTAGTTTGTTTGCTGAAGAAGATTAGCTAGAAATTTTTATAGTTTGTTGGCTGAAGAAGATTAGCGAGAAACTTTTATCATGGACTAGTAGAGATACAATCTCTCAAGCTTTCGTTAAAGTTAAGTTCATTAACCAAGTTTAAAATTATCTATTGGTTGATTGCCCATTAGTTGTTCTTTATTAATTAGTATTATGACTGGATAAGTTTGATTATGCTAATTTATGAGTTCTTTATTAATTAGTATTACAATTTTGATCATGCTAATTATAAATCTAGAAGATAATATCATAAATCATGTTAATTGATTTAAAATATCTTATTATATAATTTGTAGGTTACTTCTTCCTATATATAAATATTTTTCTTTTCAAAAACCATGCTTAACAAGCTCCATGATAAATTATCATGTGATTTTTATGCTCTTTTCAAGTTAAACTTTAAATATATTCCTTTTTGTTCTTTGGAGTCCTGTGAATATATTCCTACAGCCCAATATTCATTTGTTCTATTTGCCTGGAATGTTCCATTTGTGATTGGATTGTAAGTGGTTTGACTGGTAGATTTGCGTGGAGTATTAGTAAAAATCAGTTAGATCGTTCCAATTGATGCACTAATATTCTTGTAAAAATTATGTTTTGAAGAAATGGGACTCTATCATGATTAATGAAGAAAAAGGCAGAAACCTCAATTTAGTGACTCATAATTATTTACCAGGCCATGTAATCTCATTGTCGTCAGACACTGAATAACCAGAGATGGAAAGATTCTACTTTCCTTGACCTGGGTTGGTCCATCGCTATTTAATGGGAAAT
>APFE031718576.1:367887-383035 GCA_000404065.3 Pinus taeda | reverse complement strand
GGAGAAGTGGCCTACAAGTTGGCTTTGCCACCTACTGCAAAAATCCATCCAGTTTTTCATGTTTCATGCCTCAAGAAAGTGATTGGGAATAATTGCAGAATTCAGACTAGTCTACTAGAATTGGACGAAGAAGGATCCATCTGGCTTCAACCGGAATAGGTCCTCGACACACGAGTCAAGCAACTGCGCGGCCGCATGATTAAGGAAGTCCTAGTCAAATGGAAAGACACCTCTCCAGAAGATGCAACTTGGGAGCCAGCCACTATTCTGCAGCAGTTTCCGCAGCTTCAGCTTTGAGGACAAGGCTAGTCTTAAGGGGGTGGGCATGTTAGGGTCCCACCCTAACCCCCTTATCTATGTAATGGGACCACGTCATAGTCAAGAGTCAATAAAGCCCATATTAATAATTGTAAGTGGTTAATCCGCAATTAATAACGGAACCACAGTTAGTTGCAATGGGCCGTAGTATTAGATAGATGGTATTAGTAATACACGGTATTGGCCCGTGGTATTGCACGTAGGAGTCATATATAAAGGATAGAAACTCCCTGCGAGGAGCATCGTGTCTTATTTTTGTAATCGAGCTCTGCTCTATTGGAGGTTGCCCCCTCGAAGAGGCAAGTGAACATTACTCTCTGAATAATAAAATCATTGCCATTCTGTGTTCTGGGTATCTTTTATTCGCATATTCTGTGTTCTCGGTCTCTTTTCTTCGCATATTCTGCATTTGGGTATCATTTTCAGGTTAAGAGCATAACACGACATACCTCATTTTTCACTTCACAACCAATTTTCAAGGTTTTCTGAGCATTTTTTGTTTTTTGAGAATTTTGGTGCCAAATTCAGAAATTGGGCTAGTCATAGAGTGCAAATTTTCCTCAGGGCTCCAAATGACAAGTGGCTTACATTTTTGGAAAGATAATGACCTCTTCGCAAAACTCATTTCATCAGATTTCTCATAAAGGGCTCAAATTTTGAGAAAAATGGGTCAAAATTCATCATTTTGCCACTCTTTTTGACAAGCATTGTGCTTCTGGAGACACCTTGGGAGAATGAGTTTTTTAAGGCCTTCCCATGGGTCATTTTCAAAAATTCAAGGTGTTATGGAAACAAGATAGGCAAGACTAGTTGAACGTTCTCTCAGATCTAAATTTGGACTTTAGGAATGGACCTAAAAATGGCCTCAAAGTTGGCACTGCACTTCTGCAAATTTCTTAGTTTTTATTTTAAATTTCACTGCGTAATTTCCTAGTTTTCAGTTTGACTTGGTCAAAGTCAAAAATCATGATGTAATTGAAGTAGTTCAAGGTTAGATGACTTAATCATGAAATAAATAGACATTATAGGTTGTTTTTATGGTTTATTAGGCCTCATTAAGGAAGAAAAATCCAAAACAAAGTCTAAAAGAAGTGTTTGTATTTAACCTTCTCACTCTCACATGTTGGTTGAAAGAATCTTGGAAACAGTTCCACCACCTAGGAATTCGACTCCTGAAGGTGGGGAAGTGGTTCAATTGAGTCTATATGTATCATTTCACATTCAGAGAGAGGGGTTGGACTTTTGTGTAGAAGGCTTGTATGTTTATGTTCTCTTCAGCTAAAACATGAACATTTGCAACTATATTTCAGGAACTCTAGTTCAGTGAGTCTATGGTGTTTTTTTTCTCATTCTATCAGTTTCTAATGGATAAATCATCTCTCTTTACACGCTTTATCTTCTTCCTATTAATTTCCTTGTAGTTATATAGACATGAATCTTGAATTTAAGTTCTGTTTATGTGGAATTCATACTTGTGTTTCCTTTCTTCTAAAGCTAATGAATTCATGCTTTCACATGCTCATTAGTTTCTTTTAAGCTCACAAATCTATACTACATTAAAAAACACTCCAATTGAACCATAACATACTGATATCTAGCTCCTATTTATACTTGTCTTTGCATACTTGAAGCCTAGACCTAATTACCTTCTCTAAACCCTAGTCCAACAAACCTAAAAAACCTAGATTCACAAGATCAAAACAAACTTATATATCTAGCCTAAAACCCATCTCTTTGCATATATTCATTCACAAATCCTTTGAGAGATCCCTCTCTGGCTCAGTAGGGCTAGCTACTGAGCTGAAAGTGGTTCGAGGTTACCTCTTTTGATCTCCTCCTCAGCCTAGGGAATTGTAGAGGATAACAGGAGGGAGGAAGAGATAGATAGATATGGAGACAGAGAGTGTGTGTGTTTGGGGGGGCGAGATTGAGAGACAAAGGATAAATGGAAAGAGACATCGATATAGATGGTAGGGAGAGAGACGAAATAAGAGAAAGATAGAGGGAGGGAGGGAGAGGTGGAGAGAGAGAGTGATGGGGGAGAGAGGGAGGGGAATATAAAGAGACATGGCAGAGAGAGGGAGGGGGAGATACAATGTTATGTAGAAATTCTCACTGTAGATCACCTGATAATGCAATATACTAAAGCAAAATACTTGATCTACTTCTACAAACAAAATTGTAGAAGCTTAAACGATTTTGAGCAAGATCAATTTGAACACATATAATAGATGAAGAAGAAATCAATCACACATGAACACAGAAGAATACTCTGGGGAAAGCCTTAGCTAAAAGCCCCGATCTCTGTATTATCCTACAAGTGGAAATATCTTAGGATTACACAAAGATTTAGCTTACAAGCTATTTAGCTCTTAGTACAATCCCTCAAATGCTGCTCATAGATAGAATAGACAACACATATGCCTTCCTTTAGTCCTCCAAGCCTCCTATTTCCTTGCGCAGTTTCTCCTGGGTCCTCAAGCTGCCACCTGTGTGTAATTGCCTCACACACTACTCACTAACCTCTGAAATAATTGCGTAATCCTCAAGGAAAGAATTCCTTATGCATGTAAGATATATCCTCATGGGAATATTCCTGCAACTGATAGTACACTGTCCCATCCTTTGATCTCAACTGGGTCTCTGTCTGAACTAACATGCATAAGTTATTTATGAGAGAATATTCAGTTATCTGAAGTACACTAGTTGCATGCATGCATGCATTGACTAACTGAACTCACAATCAGTTCCACAAACTATTGGAACTAATCTAACTGGACTTAACTCAGTTAACTGAGCTAACTAATTACAACTCAAAGTACAACTCATCCTGATCTCCTTAATTAAGGGATAACTTCCTCAATCAAAGGGAGAACTGTTGCATGTCTTCACATAGACTTCATGTTTGATTTTCTCCAACTAATTAACTCAAGATGAATTAATTAATTATTTTACAAACCACTGCTGAGCTCAAATTCAAATTTTAATTCTCAATTTTAATTTAGGGACTAATTAAAATTGGAATGTATCCCGAAATGCTATCAATAGGAATGTTATTTTTAGCATTTCTTGTTGCTATTTTCAACATGTTATTCACTAAAATATATGCATTGATTTCAATGTAGATGTTTATTCTTAATCATATTTGATTGATTGCAATAGAATAATTGATTTCAGTGTAGTTGTTGATTTTTATGTGATTTCTTTCACTAGATGCATTGATTTCAGTGTCAATGTTGATTTCTAATCATATTTGATTACTTTCACTAGATGCATTGATTTCAATGTGGATGTTGATCTCTAATCCTATCTAATTGCTTGCACTATATGCAATGATTTGAGTGAGTATGTTGATCTCTAATCCTATTTGATTGCTTGCACTAGATGTATTGATTTCAGTGTGGATGTTGATTTCTAATCCTATTTGATTGCTTGCACTAGATGCATTGATTTCAATGTAGATGTCCTATTTGATTGCTTGCACTAGATGTATTGAATTCAGTGTGGATGTTGATTTCTAATCCTAGTTGATTGCTTGCACTAGATGCATTGATTTCGGTGTAGATGTTGATTTCTAATTTAATGTAACTAGATGTATGATGTACATTAATTTCAAGGTAATTAGATTAATAATGTGCATTGATTTCAGTGTAAGAACAAAAAAAATGTTGACGACGTGCATTGATTTCTATGTTACAATAATTCAACCATAAATAAAATACTTGAATTTTCATCTTAAATAAAATGTTCACTTATCTAAAATGTTTGCTTCTTGAAACTATAAACTATTTGTAATTGACTACATTCCTATTATTATTATTATTTTCCATCATTCAACATTGTTAGTCACTTTGCATTCAAACGAGGTAATAGAAAACATATATCATTGAAACTTGTTTGGGGTTTAACACTCCATAAGTCACAATGATTAGCATTGGAGAAAGCTGCTATTAATATTGGAGAGCAAGCGAGATAATGTATGCAATTTACTCTAATAGCTCGAGTTAAAGATTTGAATGGCCTACGATTTAAACCACCATTTCATATGACCCATACGAGAAGATGAAAAACTAATAGGTGTGACAATAAGAACTATATAGGAAAATAGTTTGAGACTGATCACAATGAAGACTATTTGTAATTGAGTATATTTTTATTATTCATATTTTCTATCATTCAAATTATTACATTATCACTTTGCAATGAAAATTTTTATTTCATCATTTTTCAACATTAAAGTTATTAATAGTCTCCATCACCTCAACAAATTGAGCAAATTTAAAATTAAAATGACCAAATTATTCTTAGACATATGTAGCATATTTAAAATGATTAGAATAATAAAATGTTCAACAAATTTTTTATCGCCACACAATACTGAAACCATCCTTGATCCATCTTAACCCCAGATCTATCAAGCATCGAGATATATCAAATCTCTTGAGGTACAAACATTTCCTCAAGTTTTGTATTAATTTTTTTTTTTTTCACATCTCGAGCGATTTGATCTCTATCGACACTTGATACATTTGAGATTAAGATAAATGTAAACTAATAAATTTCTTTGTATAATAATTTGCACAGATAAAAAAAAAAAATTGTTAATAACTTACACTCTTATAAAAATATTTATTAAGCATTTCAAAATAACTATATTTCTACAAAATTATATAATTAATAAACAACTATTTTTATTTAATAAATTAGTATCCATTTTTAATAAAAAATTCCATAATACAATTTCAAAAATTTATCTTAAATTTCAAAACTATTTTCAATAAAACAACTCCCTAAATATAATTTGGTTACAAGCTTTTAATCTACACAAACATACATCCCATCCCATAAAAACAACAATACATAATAATATAAAATATTCATTAAAGTATGGCTCTTTTCAAATATTCATTAAAGTATCCCCTTTCAAAGTACACAAAAGAATAAAAAAATAAGAGAAGTGATTATCATACAACTTCCAAAAAAATAAAATATTTAAATTAGATTAATATCATTTTATCCCAAAAAAAAAAATATAATGAGCTTTTATTTTTACTAAATAAATTTTGAGTCACATTTATAATTTTGAGTCACATTTATTATTTAATGATTGTATAGAGAGGCTCTATACAATATAGTATTGGAGAGATGTTGAAGCACACATAAAATTAACCATTATGCGAATTCAAATTAAAATAAAATTTAATATATTATATTATTATATATATAATATTATTGGTATTAAAATAATAATGATTAATAATTTATATTTATAATTATGGTGTTTCAAAAATATATAATTAATAAATATAAAAATATAAAAAAATTATAATTATAATAAAAAGTATTTTAAACATAAAGAATTATTTGAGTGATTAAGTAGAATGATTGTTATTTTCTCTGCTTGGATTTAATTTTTTTTCGCAAGCAATGTTGTAATGGCTTTAAACTTAAAATTTCTTAAATAAGTGTTATTGTGAATTGAATTGGTATCAACGTAATGGCTTTAAACTTAAAATTTCTTAAATAAGTGTTATTGTGAATTGAATTGGTATCAACATTCTAACTGTTGATTTTGATTTTAGATTGACAAAACATTATAATTCAATATTTACAATATTTTTTTTAAACTTTACCTATCATATTAAAAATTTAAATTAAAAAATTCTAAAACTGCATGCTTTGTTGGTCGGGGCGGTTGGTTTGCTCTGCCGCCGACCACGATCGAATCCTGCGTGATGCAGCTTATTTGACTTGGCCTCGCTTCGGCGATATTTGCTCCTGTGATGACGTATCAATTTCACTTGTGCTCGCTACGACCGAATTTGTACATATGACAATGTGTAAATATATATGCTTCGGCAAATGTGTAAATATATATATGCTTCGGCAAATATGTTGTATGATGCTTCTTCAACGGGGTTCTTCCCCCACTGAAAAAATATATATGCACCAAAATTTTAAATTAAAAAATTCATATATATATACTCTAAAATTATTTTTGTTTGGTTAAAACTATCCAAAAAAATAAATCCAAAATTCAAAATCCAAACACATCTTATAAAATAGATTAACTTAACCCAATTATAATTTCCCAATTTAACAACTAAATTAATAATAAAATTTCTATATATTCTAATAAAATTAAAAATAAAAATACTTATATAAAATAAAATCATTTTAATTTGATATATAAAATCATTGTAGAATTGAGGCTTTTCCTAGCCGTTATGTAGCCGTTGGAGTCTCTGCACAATCTATTTAGCATGCTAGGCCAGAGATGTTTCTTCAACTTGTCCTGACGATGAAGCACACTAGTTGGTTCGAATTTTCATGTGATTTTATGCCAAAGCTCTTCTGATAAAATATAAAATCATTTTAATTTCAAATTTATAAATATATAAAAACACAAATTTCAAAATAACTTAAACGAATTATAATTTACCAATTTAACAACTAAATATTATAATAAAATTTCTATATATTTCAATAAAATTAAAAATAAAAATACTTATATAAAATAAAATCATTTTAATTTGATATATAAAATCATTTTAATTTCAAATCTATAAATGGACAAAAACACAAATCTCAAATGAAATTTGAGACCTCTCATATTTCAAATTTTTTTTTTCCCAAATCTCAAATTTCATTTAAAAATAATACTTCATAAATCTATGCTGATTAATAGTAATTTTGAATTCTAATCAATAAAAAATCGCATTTATAGTAGTGTCCCTTAATGTGTACACATAAAATTCAAAACTCATTTTCATGATATCCAGAAACAGACGCAGGCCATGGTCAAAATTGTAACTGTAGAGCCTGTATGTTTTCATGATATCCAGAAAACAGACGCAGGCCATGGTCAAAATGTAACTGTAAAGCCTGCATGTTTTCATGATATCCAGAAAACAGACGCAGGCCATGGTTAAAAGTGTAACTGTAAAGCCTGCATAGCGATATTTCCCACATATATGTAAACCAAAATCTGTCCCCAGTCTACCAATTGGTGATGTTTTACTCAGTGCAAGGTTTCACAGATAAGTATGTTTAGCATGTAGCAATTACATTTTGCGTGTAAACGTTCTTCCCGGATGATGGGATATGAACAATAGATGTAGCGTGCAAGGTATAGCTGCGCAGGATGGCAACTCTACCCACATCACCATTTTCGACGACTTTAACTGCTGCTGCAGCAACACGCCTGAATCTCCTATCTGTGGACAAGGTATCTGTCCATTTAACCAACTCCCGTAATCTTTTCAATTCACATTATTATGCTACTGTTGTCAGTAGTAGAAACATTAAGTGCATGGGTAAGAAAAACAAGAATTATGAAAAACATGACATCGTGGCCATTCTTTCGAAATCGTCTTCAATACAGAAAGCCCACGTGGGCACTTATGATAATGGTGAGATTGTTGGCATAAATTATGCGCAGCAACAGAGGGCGGAGACGGTGTTTTACCATGGTTTATACCAGTCAAACCCTACAGTAAACTGGGACAGATGGGCATCTATTTTGCGAGAATGCATCAAGATGAAATCCCTTCATTTGGGTAAGCAGGTACATGCCCACATCGTTAAGGCTGGGGTTGAAGCAGACACGTTTATGGGAAACAACATTGTGAACATGTATGCCAAATGTAGGAGCATGGAAGATGCACATAATATGTTTGATAAAATGCCCGAACCAGATGTGGTCTCTTGGACTTCAGTTATTGCTGGATATGCTCAGTGTGGTGCTGTCAAAGAGGCTGTTGGGCTATTTGATATGATGAAGAGGGCAGGAATCAAGCCTGACTTTATTACGTTTGGTTGTGTCTTAAGGGTATGTGCTGCGGGGGCAGAAGCTCTTGCAGAGGGTCAGCAGGTCCACGCTGCGACAGTTAAATTTGGTTATGAATTGGATGGTTGTATACAGGAAGCTCTCATACTCATGTATGCCCGATGTGGGAGATTAGGAGATTCGCAGAAGGTGTTCAAGAACACAACACCTAAAGATAATAATAATATAATTTCAGGCTCATGGAATGCAATGATAGCAGGATATGCCAAAAATGGCTACGGTTCAGAAGCAATGAATTTGTTTACCCAAATACATCGTGCCAATATCAGGGCTGACCATCTGACTTTAGCCCATGTGCTTGGTGCATTTGCTGGATCGGAGGCTCTGCAACAGGTCAAACAGGTCCATGTCTATGCTATTAAAACTGGGTTTTATTTCGACGATTTTGTAGGAACTGTCCTTGTAGACATCTATGCCAAGTGCAGAAGCATAAGTGATGCATCCAAAGTGTTTGAGAATATATCTAAAAAAGATCTCGTCTCATGGACTGTGATGATCGCGGGCTATTGCCAGTGCGGGTATATTAAGGATGCTCTCTATCTCTATGAACGAATGCACCAAGCAGGTGGAAAGCCAGATCATATTATCTTTGTTTGCTTATTAAGTGCAATTGAAAGACCGGAGGCCTTGGAACAGGGAAAAAAGGTCCATGCACAAATCATAAAATCTGGATTTGAATCAGATGTATCTGTGGGCAATGCCCTTCTTACAATGTATTCCAAATGTGACAATATAGAGGATTCATGCAATATATTTGAGAGCATACCTGAACGAAATGTAGTCTCATGGACTGCAATGATTGCAGGATACACCCAGAATGGATATAGTGATGAGGCCCTGAATGTTATGTGCCAAATGCTATCGGCAGGCATAAAACCAAATGATATGACCATTGCAAGTGTTCTTAGTGCATGTGCTAACTCGCAAGTACTTGATTGGGGGAAGCAAGTTCATGCATTCATCCTAAAAACTGGACATGACTCCGATCTATTTGTGAGAAATTCCCAGATTACCATGTATGCTGATTGTGGGAGCATAGAGGATGCACTCTTGATTTTTGATGAAATGCGTCGACGAGATGTGGTCTCATGGAATGTGATAATTGCAGGATACGCTCAACATGGGCAAGATGAGAATGTCTGGAAACTATTATTCAGAATGCAGCAGACGGGCATGAAGGCAGATGAGTTCACTCTAGCATGTCTCCTATCTGCATGTGCATGTCCATCGGATTTAGAAAAGGGCAAGCAGCTCCATGCTCAGATTATCACAGCTGGAATTGCATTGGATGTTTCTTTGGCAAACACTCTTGTGACCATGTATGCCCAATGTGGCAGCGTACAGGATGCATGTTTAGTTTTTCATGAAATGCCTCAACGAGATGTTGTCTCATGGAATGCAATGATTGCAGGATATGCGCAAAATGGATACAGTAAAGAGGTTCTGAAGGTATTTCATGAAATGCAGTGTGCAGGCAAGAAACCTGATGCATTCACTTTCGGCAGTGTTATTCAGGCTTGTGGAAGCCTAGAAGCACTTGAAGAGGGCAAACAGGTCCATGCCCACATCATAAAAACTGAATTTGAGTTACATGTCTTTGTGGGGAGTGTTCTTATTGCGATGTACACCAAATGCAGAAGCATAGATAATGCGCGCCGAGTATTTGACAAAATGTGCAAACAAGATGTGATATCTTGGACTACAATGATTGCAGGATATACTGAAAATGGGCTTGGTGAGGAAGCCCTGAAATTGCTTTGCCAGATGTTGCAAGCAGGTTTGAAGGCAAATCAGTTCACATACACAAATGTTCTCAGTGCATGTGCTGCCCTTGCAGCCATGGAACATGGAAAACAGGTCCATGCCTCAATTATAAAGTCTGGTTTTGAGGATGATCTTTATGTTGAGAATGCCCTAATCACCATGTATGCTAGATGTGGTAGCATATGTAGTGCATGGGAGGTGTTTGATAGAATGGTAGAAAGGGATGCAATCTCATGGACAGCGATGATTGCAGGATATTCTCAGCATGGGTTTGCAAGTAGATCCCTTGAGCTCTATGAGCAAATGCAAAGAGCAGGTCTGAAGGCAGATCATGTCACCTTTACTGCTGTTCTCTCAGCATGCAGCCATGTAGGACTGGTTGATGAAGGGCATCATTATTTTCATTCCATGAACCACAACCACGGCATTGAGCCAAAAATGGAGCACTATGCTTGCATGGTTGACCTTCTAGGCCGTGCTGGGAAGCTGGATGAGGCATGGGAGTTCATAAATAAAATGCCATTTGAACCTGGTGCTTTGGTGTGGCGAACCTTCCTAGGTGCCTGCAGAATCCATGGTAACATAGATGGGGCAAAACATGCAGCAGAACATCTTCTTGAATTGGAACCACACGACTCCTCAACATATGTGCTAATGTCAAACATCTATGCAGCAGCTGGCAGATGGGACAATGCTGCAAAGGTAAGAAAAATGATGAGAGACAAAGGGGTCAAGAAGGATCCAGGATGTAGCTGGATTGAGGTTAGGGATAAGGTTCATGTATTTGTTGTAGGAGACAAATCACACCCAAAATCAGAGAAGATATATGCGAAGTTGGAAAGTCTGATTAAACAAATACTGGAGGTAGGCTATGTGCCAAATACAAATATTGTCCTACATGATGTGGAGGAGGAACAGAAAAAACACTCTCTTTATCATCATAGTGAGAAGCTGGCAATTTCTTTTGGGCTTATTAGTACCCCCCATGGCAAACCTATTCGCATAATAAAAAACCTTAGAGTGTGCGGTGATTGCCACTCTGCAATGAAGTTAATCTCCAAGATTGTTGAACGGGAAATAGTTGTGAGAGATGCAAACCGCTTCCATCATTTTAAGAATGGCTTGTGTTCTTGTGGAGACTATTGGTGATACTAATTGCCATCAGTGCTGAACGTAGGATTTCTTTTTAGTGGGCTTTTATTTTTAATGCCCAAGCATTGCACCTTTTATGCAGCTTGCATTGCTGAGAATCAACTGATGATAACAAGAGCTGATGAATTATCTATGGGCATTGTTTCAGGTTGGAACTTTATTTCGTGAATCTTAATACCCCAAAGAAATATGGACCAGAAGTTGTATGATATGCGAGGGGGATAGTCCATGCGGGCTGGTATACCTTTTATCGTTTAGCAGGCCTAGCTTGAACTAGGGCCTGGGCAGGGTTCAAATTGGGATGAGGTTCATAAACTAGCATTGTCAGGGTAAAGTTTCTCTGCTGGATAAGCCATGGGAGACTTGGTATGAATTCAATATCTCTGCTATAATGACTTATAATTAGTGCATGTGGGCCAGTATGCCTTTTATTATTCAACCAGGCCTCACTTTGACTGAAGGCCTGCACAGCATTCAGATTTTTATAAATGGGCATTATTTCAAGTTGGAACTTAATTTCATTGTATTTTAATAGCCCAAAGACATATGGACCATAAGTGATATGATATGCGAAGGTGATTAATCTGTGTGGGCCAGTATGCCTTTTATTATTTTACCAGTCTTTAACTTGAACTAAGGTCTGGGCAGCTTTCAAATTTGGATGAGGGTTATAGACTAGCCAGGTCAGGGTAAAGTTTGTCAGCTGTATGAGCTACGGAGGAGTTGGTATGAGTTCAATCACCTTGCTTTAACAACATATGATCTCTCAATCTTAGATTATAATAGTTTGTATGGAGTCCCAACCAAAAGTGATGTGATGGGTGAAGGTGCTTAGTTCATGTGAGCCAGTATGCCTTTTATTTTCCAATCAGGACTTACTTTAAATGGAGGCCTGCACACAGTTCAGATTTCGTTGAGATCTGTAAGCCTGTAAACCAGCTTGGTCAGGGTAAAGTTTGTCAGCTGGATAAGCGAAGGGAGACTTGACATGATTTCAATCATCTCTTTATAATGATATGTGATCTCTCAATTTTGGATTATATTATTTTGTATGACTCCTGACTACAAGTGATATGATGGGTGAAGGTGATTAGGCCGTTTGGGCTAGTATGCCTTTTATCGCTAAACCGTATCTTTCCTTGATCTAAGACCTGTGCACGGCTCAGATTTGGTGGAGGGTTGTAAGCTAGCCTGGTCAGGGTAAAGGCTTTCAGCTGGATAAGCAAAGGGAATTTGATATGAATTCAATTACCTTGTCATAATCCCATGTGATCTCTCAATTTGGATTATATTGTTTTGTGTGGAGTCCTTACACCACACTTCAACCTTCCACTTGAGAATTGGGATATTTATATACCTAACTATATCTGTGGATTGTACATGTTAAGAGAGTAATACCTTGCAAGCATTTTAATCTGTTGTGGATATTTGTTCACATATCCTATCTTCTTTTAAATATTCTCTCAAGGTTCAATTTCATCATTGTAGCTTGTAGGATGGACAGACTATGGATTGTATATTGGTGACCGAGTTGTATATGAGCAGACCATAGATTGTATATTGGCAGCTTAGTTCAGAATGCTCTATTGAGGACACAGAGAGAAATAATCTGAGAGGTGTTAAACATCAACATCGCAATTTGCCAGCAAAATGGTCCTTGGAAGATCCAAGCAATTTCAATAGGGTTAACGTTCTGCTAGGGATTTCAGTGTCTTTTGCTGCATTCCCAACAAGGTCAGAGATTATTAAGGAGTTTAGACTTCTGTGATCCATAATCTTGTTAAGAGAATAATTTCGGCAAAATCACATAAAAAACCATTTGTCGACGCGTTTATGAATAAGAATGAAAATTATAATTTTAGTCATAAATATTATAATGAAAGTAGTTATTATAATGACAGTAGTTATGCTAGTAGGGTTGATAAAAATTGTAATAAAAATTATGATAGGAAGGAAGATAGTAATTTGAGTCGTGCGAATAGTAATATATATAATCATGATGGGGCTGTTAGGAATAGTGTCGTTAGTAATAAGGGTAGCCTTGGGGGCGTTTCGAGTCTTCCCTCCCCTCGCAATAATGTGATCAATTTGTCCAACTTTTCTCTTCCCCCTTCTGCTTTCAGTGTTTTAGGGAAGGGTCTTAATTTTGCCTTAGCGCCGAGAAAAATTCCTATCGAAGACATTATTTGCGACGTGGAATTTGGCATAAGGAACCTTCCTGATAAGACTAAAGACACGATTAGGCAAGATTGTGCCGTAGCCCTGAGGAGGGCAAAACCTCCCCGGAGTAATATCAGCAGGGCCGAGTTTGAGGCTTTGAAGGCCTTAAACCAGAATCAAGAGATCGTGGTCTTGAAAGCTGATAAAGGTGGAGCTGCCGTCATCATGGACAGAAAGGATTACAGAAATAAGATGCTTGATCATCTCTGCAATAGTGGGAGCTACAAAAAGCTTTCTAAAAATCCTCTAAAAAGGGTTTCTAGAGCGGTTGCTCTTGCGATCAAATCTTGTAATTCCACTAATCCTGTGTCCCAAAGACTCATTGAGGGCAACCCCATTACTCCTAGGATCTATGGCCTGCCTAAGGTCCACAAGGAGGGGGTTCCCCTGAGACCCATTGTCAATACCATTGGTGGTCCGACCTATCTCCTGGCCAAATTCCTCGCAGTGAAGCTGAAACCCTTGGTTGGTCACACAGGGTCTTTCGTTCAAGACTCTGCTTCATTTATTGATGACTTTAAGAGGATAAAGCTTGAACCGGAGGATATTCTGGTCAGTTTCGACGTGGTCTCCCTATACACTTGTATTCCCATCAATGAGGCCATGGAGGTCATTAATAGGCTTACTGACCCGGATACTGCTTGGTTGGTTGAGTTGTGCCTGACTTCCACCTTTTTCAGCTTCGAAGGAGAGTTCTATGAGCAGACTTGCGGAGTTGCTATGGGCTCCCCCTTATCCCTGATTGTTGCGAATCTCTTTATGGAGGATTTTGAGTCCAAAGCTTTGGCCTCCTCTCGTCTCTTACCAAAGCTATGGAAAAGATTCGTGGATGACACGGGTGTTGTTTGGTCTCATGGTCCTGATAATTTAGATCTGTTCTTTAGTCATCTTAATAATCAGTCTGCCGCCATAAAATTCACTATGGAAAAGGATGTCGATGGATCTCTTCCGTTCCTGGATGTTCTCATCTCGAAGAATGAGGATGGTTCCTTCTCTCACCAGGTTTTTCGGAAGAAAACGCATACGGATCAATAGCTGCATGCTTCCTCCCATCATTTCCCAGCTCAGGAGTTAGGGGTTCTCAGCACGCTTGCTACCCGTGCTGTAAGAATTTCCGATGAAAAGAGCTTGGAAAAGGAGAAGGCCCATCTCCTTGATGTCTTTGTGAAAAATGGTTACAGTAGACACCTAGGACAAAAAGCCTTCCTCAGAGCTCGTAAAGAGCCTTCAGTTCCTAAAGATCCGAATGATCAGGTCATAGGGGTTCACTTGCCTTACATCCAAGGAACCACTGAGAGGATTGCCAGGATTCTAAAGAAGCATAAGGTTCCCGCTACCTTTAGACCTCTTAATACCATCCGTGGCTCCCTGAGGTCGGTGAAAGATCCTATCGATCCGAAAGACATGAAGGGCGTCTATGTTATTCCATGTTCTTGTGGGACATCATATATTGGTGAGATCGGTCGATCTATTAATCAAAGGATTAACGAGCATTCTACAGACTTAAGGCATGGAAGAACCAAGTCCTCGGCCCTTGCAGAGCATGCCGAGAAGACTAAACATCATGTCTGTATTGAAGAAGTGTGCGTCATTGCAAAGGTTGGGCAGTTTCACCATCGGAAGTTTAGAGAGGCCTTGGAGATTGAAAAAAGGCTTGAAAATCTTAATAGGGATGACGGCTGGAAGATCAACAGTTGCTAGATCCCAACCCTGTCTTCCTAGCCGCCTCATTCCTTCTTCTCTTAGGTTTCCTGATTCCGAGGTTACCTTGTATCTTAATCAACCTAGTATTATTAAGATAGATATATATATTTATTAATTTAAATTAATTAATATATATATATA